>PVKM010003133.1:42100-59782 GCA_004027735.1 Carollia perspicillata
TGTGTGTGTGTGTGTGTGTGTGTGTGTGTGTGTGTGTGTGTGTGTGTGAATTAGTTGAAATAACACACATCAGAATTTCCAGCACATTTCTTGGCATACATGAGGATTCATTGAACAATGAAAATGTTAGCTAAGCCAGTAAGAGAGTCACCAGCATTCAGGTCTTGGACAATGAACCTGAACCTTCAGGTGAAGCGTTAGTCACCCGATTGGAAAGGAGAGGAAGATAGGCAGTACTAAAAAATGGTCAGCAGAAGTGCAATTGCCAGCGTGGGCAGCTGGGAAAGGAAGGTTCCAGTAAGACTTAGTAAGGCATGATGCTTTCCTTGTTTACTTCAGTGTTTTCCCCAGTGTAGCCTCCTGGGCCGCCAGCATCAAAATCACGGGGAAGGAATTTATAACAAATTCAGATTCTGGGGTATTGCCCAGACCTATTGAATCAGAACTTCTAGGGGTGGAACTGGGGAATCTGGAGTTTACAACTGCCCCAGATTTCATGAACTTGAAGTATTTGGGCCTGGACTATAGTAACCTAACCAACTTGACAGTCTGTGTATCCTCTTTGAATGCAAAAAACATTTAGTAATTGTGTAGGCTACTGATGAATGAGGGGGGAAAAGCCTCTGCACTACTAGTGTGAGTGTGTTACAATTCTATTCTTTTTAAATAAAAAATGTGTTTCTTTATGTATTTGGGTTTGTATAAAAAGAGTCTGATAGTTCTTGTCGACTGATAATGATGCTTTCTCTTGGGGACTAGGAATAGGGTCGAAGTCAGGTTATGGGCAGGATGTTAGTGACAGAGAACAGTGGAAAGGAGACCTTTTCCCCTTATATATTTTAATTTTGATTGCCTTCTAAAATAATGAGTGTATTTAATTTTCTAATTTATAAACTCACCAAGTTGACAATAAAAGTAAGGAATTTGTTGACAAATTTTTCTGCTATGGAGGAGGCTCAGAAATCATCTAAACTATGAAAGAAAGAAAAAGACAGACAGGAAGGAAGGAAGGAAGAAAGGAAGGAAGGAAGGAAGGAAGGAAGGAAGGAAGGAAGGAAGGAAGACAGACAGACACCTGCAAGAGATGTTTAAGTTTTGCTTAACATCCTGTGGCGTTCATTATGTATTGTAAGAATGATTGCTGGAATTAAGTATATTACTTTACTGGACTATTCCCCAATGTAGTGTGGAAGGTGTTTTCTTTCTTCTACTCTTTAAAAATTCTAAGAGATGGAATAATGAAGCCAAACCACTTAAGTTATTGGGTTTAAATCAGGAACCATTGTGGTGCTGTGCCCAGAGTCTGGGATTTTGAGTCATGAGACCTGATTTTCCATCTCTGATCTGTCTTTTGAGTGAGGTATGTCTCCACTCTGCATCCTTGCATCCTCAGTTGTAAAATGAGGCATTATCTACCCTAAAGGCTAGTTGCCATGAGGATCAAATAAGGTGGTGTGTGAGAAAGTAAACTCTGGAGTGCTTCAGAGATGTTAATTATTTCTATTTTTGCCTAGCTCCTCCCCTGGGCATGGTGCTATTACCTTGGGGTTGTTTATGAGTCTGTCTCCCCGTGAGCTCCTTGAGTGCAGGGGCCTTGCTTAATTCATTCTGAATTCTTGTGCCTAGTGCCTGCCACACAGGAGGCATTCAAAGCAAGTTCTGGAATAACTATCAAGGATAGAAAAATACATGCACAGTTAGGTTTAGGCTTATGAAAATATTAAGATGCTCTTCCAGGAAACAGTCTTCCAGTTTTATTTAAAGGAATTTTAAAAAATTAGCCAAGTTTACAGCAGAAATAATTTTGCTAGGAGAAAGGAAAGAGCTTCATTAAGGAAAATCTCATTGCCCTGTTTTCTGAAGAGACAGGGCCACATCTCTTCTTCCTTGTTACTGTCAATGGCTGGTTCCAAGGAGGGCGAGATGAATGGAAAGGGATTGAGAAACGACAAGTCCTGATACTCCTGAGAAAAGTCTCCCAAGAAACAGGAGTGTGCCTGGATCACCAGCTTCCTTTATTGTTTGTCAGAACCCTGGGCTAAGCCTTCTCCATGCTCCTCAGACAAAGACCCTCTTTGGCCTCTACCCCAGACTGAGGCCGGTGAACCACAAAGTCCCTTATTCCCCTTGGAAGTGGGAAGATGGCCAGTTGCTTGACAAAACTGGAAGGATTTTCTGAGGCTCAACTTGGGGGCTCCAGCACCTCTAGACTTGGATAATTATCATCTGAATGGGTGAGGGGAGGACTGAGCCAAGCCTAGAAACAGAGTCTTGGTGTATAGTCTGGCAGTTAGGAAGGAGGGGACCAATCTCAGCTTTGGGCCTCTGGACCCTTCTCTAGTACTGCCACAAATCTGCACTTTCTTCTCCTCTTGCACCAGTTTCCTAAGCACAGGTCAGCCCAGGGCATCATTAGATGGGTTCATAATTGTCCAAACAAGTGGTGATTGTTGTATGGACCCATCCAGTTTGAGAATGTCAGGAAAGCAAGGAAGGCTGGCTTAGTAAATGGGAAATCAAACTGCCTGAGGTTAAAACATGGTGTTAAAATCAAACTGCCTGAGGTTTGCAGCCCGGCTCTGGTACTTTCTAGCTATCTGACTTTGGGCAAGTCTTTTCATCTCTTTGAGCCTCAGTTTTCCCTTCTGTAAAGCGAAGATAATAATACAACCTCAAAGAGGTGAGATTGTTAACCACCAATCTCTAGGTGGTTAAATGAGATAATTCATGGAAAGGCCTCTGCACAGGCCAAGCACATAGTAAGGACTCAATCAATGTTAGTGTTGTTATTAATAATCATAACTATAAGTGATACTGCAGTCTCTGGAGAGCAGTAGATCTGGGCTCAGATTCCAGCTGTGCCACTTACTAGCTGTGCACAAATTGTTTAACCTCTCTGAGGCTCAGCCCGCTGTACTTCTGTAAAACAGGAACAATATAAGTTCCCTGGGCATGTCTGTAAAGCATTCAGGCCAGAGTAGACAAATGGTAGGTACTCCATAAACAGTGGTAACCATTAAGAGAAACACCACATTCTGCAGGCAGTGAACAGAACCAGCACAGAATGGGGTGAGGTACTGACTCTACAAATGTAAAGTTTAATAGTATCTTTAAGAGAACACCACCGACTCTTCAAGAGAAGTTAAATCTTTTTGGATACTGAGACTTGAGAGGACTTTCTCCCATGAATAGATAGTAATGTAAATGAGACAATAACAAATTAGCATTTGGTTAGAATATCAGATATTGGAACCTGACCCTAGCCTTGTCCTTTGTCCGGGTGGCTCTTGGTGCCTCCTCTAAGGGGATCCAGAGGGAACTAGATCATAGAGGCCACTCACTGGGAATTGAATGTTTGTCCCAAAGCTGCGGCTCAGTACCTTCATGTAGAAGTCTGGTGAGCTGATTTCCATGTAGAGAACTCCTTTGGCCTAAGTGGGTTGGGCATGTGGCTTCCTCTCCAAGCCTGTACTTGAATCTTGGCTGTATTGCTGCCTGGTAACCAAAGCTCTTCTGGACCTCAAACCCCTATAAAGACAAGCTTGGATAACTGCCCTGACTTCTCTCTGAGATGCTACCAAGTCTAACCAGCCACAAGTGAGGAGAGTTAGAAGTCTGGACCCATCCAGACTTGACTTGTGACCTCCTTGGAAGTACAATGTCTAGGAATTTTGGTCCATAAATGTGACCTAGAACCTGTCTAGTCCATGATATCATTTCCTTCCAACAGATGGATTTCCATTGTGACACTGATTTGGGAGGAATGAGTAGAGTTGGCCTTCAGCTCAGTAGAGGTCAGTATCCCTATCCCTCCCCTTTCTTGTGCCCTTTCTTCTCATGCCCCACCGAAAGTAACAGCCAAGCCTATGATCAACTCAGGGTGCGGCTCTCTCCCTCTTTGGAAGAAATCAGTGGAGAATCAATGATGTTCAGTCTGCCTCCTCAGCACTGCTCTGTAGTGTGCCTACCATGCAGTCATGGGGAGTCGAAGCCCCAAGGATCTAAGAATGCCTCTTTGATGTCCTTCTCCTTCTCCAGATATGCTTAAAGTAGCTCAGGACTAAATTAAAAATTTCAACTTATTTTCTTCCAGACCAGCACTGATCACCAAGCAAGTGGTAGTCTGCAAGCCAGACTACCACTATTTTGTTGAGATACACAACAAAATCAGGCAACTTCGTAGAAAAGTCTTCATTTCTGACTCTCTGAAAACAAATTGGGCAATCTGGCTGCACTGGGCCCCCATTCCCACATGGTGACCCATCAGCCAGAGCTGAGTGGCAGCTGCCATTTGTAGGTGAGGCATACACTCTTGAGTCTCTTCCACTTGTGAGCAGGAGCTCTTGTGTCCCCCCGCCTGGTACTTCACACCACTGCTTTGCTCATTTACCTAAGCTTCCTGGTTTCTATTGGCAGTTGGGTTTGCCGTTTTTGGATAAGGCCAAGGGGTTGTATTCTAACTTCTGTCTCGAATTTTGCTCATCAAATAGGGTTCTCCAATGGGAATTGCATGACAGCGTGACAAATGCTTCAATGTCTAACTTGCTGTCCTGTTTTCAGATTTCACTGTAGAGACTCCCTGACATTATTTTAAGTGAAATTTTCACTTCTCTTTAAGGATAAGTATGAGGTTGGAGTCAAAGGCAAGACAATCTCTCCAAAAGAGAAGTGGTGTGATGTTTTCCTCTGACCCCTTCTTCAGGGGAACCGGGGCAGGGTGCGCAGGAGGGCCCATTAGCTACTGGAGGCCATTAGAACCCAATGATGTGGTAGGTGTGGCCTTAGTCCCCATGGTTGTCATCATGACACATTTTTAGTAGTGAAAAATCCTTCAGTGTATGTCGATAATTTGAATACTAAAGTATAGTTCCTTGTAGCAATTCTGCTCAGTGTGGTTTAAGAGCACTGCACTGGGCTCTGAAGTCAGGCAGGCCCAGGAGCAAATGCCAGCTCCATCACCTACAAAGTGTAAAACGGGCACCTCACTGGACTCTTGTGAGGATTAAATGAGATAATCCACACATCATCTGGAATATAGGCAGCCACTTAATAATTGCTTTCTATTATCATTCCTATCCAGATTTGGAGGGCTTGACTCAACCCACGAGTGAAATTGAGAGCATCTGCAGCAGACTCAGCAGCTTGCAGGCAAATGTAACCCCACTAATGGATTTTGTTTGGCTTTTGGAAGATTTACAAAAGTAAATTAGTTTTCAACATTTAAAAATCAAGAAAGTTGTAAAGAAAATCAGGAGAGTTCAGATGAAAATCCAGATTTCTGGAATTTCTTAAGAAATAGGAAGATCTAGAAACACTGGGCTCTCGTTCTCAGACCAAAATTGGCTGCTCCCTTCCAATGGGGCATAGGCTCTGCTTTGCTCCTGGCCCACCTGGTCCACTTCTCTCTTTTGCTGCCTGCTTAGCTTCTGTGGGTGTTTGAGTTTTTTGATCTAGAGCAGGGGTCCCCAACTTCTGGGCCATGGACTGGTATGAGTCCAGGCCTGTTAGGAACCAGGCCACACAGAAAAAGGTGACCTTGAATGTAATGCACTTGAATCATCCCAAAACCATCCTCTCTACCCAGGTCCCTGGAAAAATTGTCTTCCATGAAACCAGTCCCTGGTGCCGAAAAGGTTGGGGACTGCTGATCTAAAGGAATGGATCAACCTTCATTCAGTCCTTCGTAAATATTTCTGGCAACCAGGCTTTGGAGAAGGTAGACAACAGGTCATTATAATGGCAAATATCTTAGTGCCAAGTGCAGAGCCCTCAGCTTCAGCAGTCCTGGGGGTAGAGCTATGGGGTCAAAGTCCTCTCAAAAGAATGTAGAAACTAATAAAGACTTGTGCCTATGAACGAATGGCCTCCTCATCTCAACATGGAGGTGGGCTAACATTTAGTAAGAAAAAAAGTCTTGCCCTTTATGTCTAAAAACCCAGCTGGCCACATGCAGACTAGGGAGAGCTGTGCTTAGCAGCAGCACTTATGAAAAAGACGTCAGGGTCTGGTGGACAATAAGTTTGGTGTGAGTCATCGGGAAGCAGCTGCCAAAAAATCTAATCTGATTTTGGGCTGGGTTTATAGAAGTCTAGTGTCTGGAAGACCTTTCTAACAGAGCTGTTTTAAAGAACAAGCCGGCAGCCTCAGGAAACCTTGATCTCCATGGTGGTGTTTGAGGCTGGGTGATATGTCCCTGGAAAATATTGTCAGAGTGGGGATTTAGGCATCAGAGGGAGATTTACTCTAGTTGACATACAAAGTCTCTGCCAACCCTAAGACTCTCTTTTCTGCAGCCTAATGAAAGAAGATAATTTTTATAACAAAAGTAAAAACCTTGCTTTCTGATGGAAGGAAGCAGGCCATGTTGAAGAGGCTGATTGGATGCAGCTGTTTTGATCAGACTCTGTCAAAATGGAAATGTAAACTTCCAGTTCTTACATAATAATCAGGACAACAGATGGCACTGGCCCTACTGCATCCCTGAACCTCCTCTTACCTGCAAGGGATCTCTGACCCCCTGCCGCATTTCTCAGAGAGGGAGGGGGTGAGGGGGAAAGGTCTGTTTTGCACATTACTGGTGGTAATTTGTTTAAGCTGAACTTTTTATGCAGAGCTTGCAAACTGACGGCATACAGGACAAATCCAGCCTTCAGATGTGTTTGATTTGGCCTGTATGATGTCTTTAAAAAATGTGAATTAGATGCCAACATGTAAAAATGAGGAGATTGCATGTAAAATCTGGCTTTCTAGCACCTTTTTAAACAATCAAAAGATCTGGCAGCCCTGGGCCTGCATTCCCACATGGCAGCACAGGTCAGAGCTGAGCGCTGTTGCTCTTCTTTGACAGGATTGGGGCTCACTTCGCCACTGTCTTTATCTCCCTAACCTCACCTGCTTTACTACGCTGGTTCACCTGACTTCCTGGGTCTCTATAAGCACTGGAGTTAGCGACCCCCCTGGTGTGATGGTGGTGATTTTTTTAAAAATCAAAATGTCTTGGAACTTTATTTTCATTATATAAAGATCACTGATTAATTTTTTTCCACTAATTAATTTGGAGGACATATCACGTTTGGGATGGTGAGATTTCAAATACAGCCTTTGTGGTATACCTGGAGTTCGCTTTCTAGTCGGTGAGTCAGGTGCCTACCTCAAAGAAGCAGGCATCTTCAGAGTGGTTGGAACCAGGGTCAAATCTGTATCTCCCGAAAGACTTGCTATAGGTTTCAAGACAGTGGACCAAGAATGCAAACAGCACCAGCACGAGAGTCTGATTTAACTCTTCCTCTCAGGGCCAAAGGAGCAAAAGAGAGCTATGTGTTTATTTAAGCATGAACGATATACTAGGCACTGGTTTATTTTCAAAACTACATCACAATGCCTTGCATAGTCAGAGTCATCGTTAAGATGCAGTCCTGGACTCCGCTCGCTCATCAATAGCGGGGTGGGCAGCTGGGGATCCACAGGGGAGGGTTGGGGGTTGGGTAGGGGGAGCAGAGACGCTTTTACAGCTGTTTCTTAAAAGTACCCGTGGATCGCCCTGGCTGGTGTAGCTCAGTGGATTGAGCGCGGGCCTGCAAACAAAAGGATTGCGGTTTGATTCCCAGTCAGGGCACATGCCTGGGTTGCAGGCCAGTTCCCAGCAGGGGACACAAGAGTGGCAACCATACACTGATATTTCTCTCCCTCTCTCCTTCCCTCCCCCTCTAAAGATAAATAAATAAAATCTTTAAAAAAAAAAAAAAGAAATGGATGGCTCCTCATTTAAAAAAAAAAAAGTACCTGTGGATCATATACCACCAGCCCCCAATTCTTGCTCTTCGGCGAATACCCCCAGTTGTTCTTTTGAAGTACTCAAGACTGCCCATGGTTTTCTTTGTGACTTATCCATTCTGAGCCATACAGAACAATGGCTTCCTCTTCCACAGGACTGCCCTGCAAATATTTGCAGATAGGGAGCTCGCCCCTGAGCTAGCTGACAATCCTTGTCCTGAGGAGGTGAAATGGGGGTTCAGGGCGTATAGAGACCAGATGCGTTTAATGGAGGCGGTTGAGATAGTGTTGCTCTTAGGTGGGTCATGAGCTGGGAGGCCTATGCTTGGAAGCATGAGTTTCCAAAAGCCCTTATGTCAGCCTCAGAATCTCTCTGTCAGCTGTCGGGATCTGGGAGAGAACAAGAAGAAGTGAGTCATCTCATGAAGCTTTGGTATTGGTAGTAGAAATTGCAGGAACTTCACCAGAAGCAAGGATCATCAAGGGTCGTTAACTTATTGTCTGATGGCAGCTAGTAGCAATTGAGGGGGGTGAGGCCTACCTGTAGGCCTATTGGTGGGCTTCCCCATTCCAAGATAGAATTTGCTAGGCCCTCACCCTGCTTGAGTTTGTCTCTCTGCTCTTAGGTTCTCAGGCTGGAATTGAATTGACCAACCCAGGACTTCAGAACCCTTATAACCACACTCCAATACCACTGCCTTGCAGAGCAGCTGCCCTTCTGCATGGGATCTCAGGCTGTCACTTAGGAAATGCCCTGCTGATCTGAGTTACTTCTAGTGTAGACGAACGTCTTGTTTGGCTGTCCATGCTACACCTGTCTGGTAGCAATTTTGTGTTTTTACTGTAGTTGCCGCAGTGAATCCTTTTATTGAGCCATCCTTTGAGTGTTATTTTCCTTCTACCTTTCCCTAAAGGGGAAAGTGAAGTTTTTTTTTAAAAAATTTAATTAATTAATTTTAAAAAAGACCTACTCTCACTTAGGGCATTTCTTCCACAGATAGAAGTGGTGTTTGTGAGTTAGAATTCCAGGAAAGTGTTATCTCTTGACAACGGCAGGGGCTCCCTACAATTACACTTGTCATCTGGAAGAACTTGAGCCTATGTGAGGTGAAGACGAGCAGCACCGTCTTCACTGCCTGGAGAGGATGCGGATGGCAGGATGGTGGGTGGGCGGGTGGTGTTGCCATATGTCCATCTCCATTCCTACCTTCTTTCCTCTATCCCCTCCCCACTCTCCCCATTTCTTGTTCTGGAAAAGGAAATGGTGGCATCCAGGTGTAAATGGAATGGCATCTCAGCATGTCATTGCTGCTTCCCAGTCATTGCTGGATCCTGGCTGTTTCCTCCTTGACCTGCTCAGCCTTCCCTGGATGCTTCCATGGGTCTGAGTCAGAAATAGAGTGATCTTGTGTCTCTGTGAACTGTTCTATTCACTGGACTTGGGTAACCAGCTGGTGCTGTAGGTGTCATGTGGAAGGGCTAAGGCTAAGGGGATTTATGTGTGCAGCACAAGGAAGGTTCGGTGGGGAAGGAGGGGTCAGATATTCCTTTTTCAGGGACAGCTATCCCCATGGCTTGAGAAATGGCTTTGTGCAAGGAAACCATCTATCTGGATCCCAGGTCGCTCCTGTGCAATGTGGGATGCTAATCAAAACTTCAAGAGCACAAGTGCCTGTCTTCCACCCAGAATCAAGATTAATTGATGATCTTTGATGGAAACAAATTGAATCTCTCAGCAAACTTCCCTTTAAGCTTACAGTGTGCAATTTTCTATGAAGACCTGGTGAGTTCTTTAGAATCAGCAGGTTCTTGGAAACAGCTGACCCCTTATAGCCATTCATGTCTTTCCTCTGCATGGCTGGTGGGAAATGGAGAGAAAATGCCTTCAGGTTACTGGGCTGAGGGGATAATTCTCAGTTGCCCATGGTTCGCACAGCCCACTCACATTGTTTTTGCATTTGATCCCCCTAACAGCCCTGTGATACAGATGGTGTTGGGGTTATTACTATCTTCATTTTACAGATAAGGAGCTCCTCTAGACTTTGAAACACTTTTCCCTCAAGATGTCTACTGTAAAAAGGGCTTTCTGTTCAAATGGGTGTGGGAAACTTTCTAGTGTGTTCTCAGGAATTCATAGCACACTTTCCTATATTAAAGGCCCTGATAAGTCCTATAGAAAAGAAATCTGTTTAACCCATTGTTTCCTGACTTCATTAACTTAGGTACTGTTTTTTCTTTATGGTACACCTATTTACATCTTCTAGATGTACACATTTTTTTCTGTAAAAGATCAGCTAGTAAACATTTCAGCCTTTGTGGGCTGTATGGCCTTTTTCACAACTACTCAGCTCTGCAGTTGAACACAAAAGCAGCCCACGATGATAGAGAAATGAGTGGGTGTGGCTGTGTTCTGGTAAAACTGTATTTATAAAAGTGAGCTGCGGGCCAGATTTGACTCATGGGCTGTAGTTTGCCAGCCCCTGCTCTAGAACAAGCAATCTGCAGAACAGTCTTTGGGAGATGCTGCTTGAAATGTCCACAATGTCCCAGATAGGGACTCTACTCTCAACTGCCAGAACAGTTGGCGTGGGTGGCAATGACTTACAGATTGCGGCTCCGAGGTTGACTGTCTTACTTAGGATATATGACTGCTAAGTGTCGCCACAGAGATTTCTGCCAGGCTCTTGACTATAAAATCTTCTCTCCTCTTTCTCCTTCTCTTCCCCCGTCCCCTTCTCCTCTCATTACTCTCTGCTTTTTTTGGAGCAACAGACCTGGGGAGGGGGCGAAATGCACCAAGTGCCGCTATGTGCAATTGAAGTAATGTGTATGTTGGTGCATATGGGTGTTCGCATGCAAGTTGGTCTGAGTGCGACCATGGTAAGCATGGATGTGGCTAATAGATAAGTTCTCCATTTAGAGGTCTTTGTTTCAGAGGACCTAATGGAAGATGCTAAAGAGATTCACTAGTGCTATTTGAATTGAAGTCTGTGGCAAGAAATCAGGAACATATTTAATCAATGTGCAAGAATTTATCAAATACCTAACATGTGCCCTTGCTTTAATTAGAACTTTTAGTTGCAAGCAACAGAAAGCAGCTGAAGTAGGTGGTAGTAAAAATGGAGCTTATTATAAACACACAAGGTGTTCTGTGGAACCCAGATGGGGAAATGCAGGTGGGCCTCAGGATGGCATGGGACCAGCAACAGGAGTGCTGGGGAGCCCTGGTTTGTTCTAGATATCAATTGCTGCACTTTCTCTCATTTTGGCTTCCCTCTGCACATCTGCTTCACTATTCTGTCTCACCAAACCATCTATTTCTGATACTTCTACAGGACAGGTAGACAATGATTGCCTGTGGCTTCCAAGTTCATGTTTCCATTGGAGGTGATCACATGGAAAGACCTTCTCTCTTCCTTCTCCTCCTCCTCTTCCTCTTCTTCTTCTACTCCTCCTCCTTTCATCTTCTCCCTCTTCCCCTTCTCTCTCATCTCCTCCTCCTCCTCCTCCCTCACTTCAGTATTGCTGGGGAAGGGACTCTGATTGGCCCAGTCTAGGCAACCCTTGAACCCCAGTTGCTGTGGCCATGGAGGTGGGGTTAACACCCCAACTATGCCACTCAGAATCCTACTTTTCAAAGGAGAGAGTCTATTGGTGAGACTCTCTACTGTGTGTTCACCCGAGACTTGGCTCGGGTGAACACACAATACAGTGTACAGGTAGTGATTTGTAGAACTGTGCCCCTGAAACCTATATCATTTTGTTAACCAGTGTCACCCCAATAAATTCAATAAAAAGGAAAAAATAAAGGAGAGGATCTAGTACAGCACTTATCTGGCTAGGCTCCTGCAGAGCAGGTGCAAAGTGAAGTAGAATATTTTTGTCCACTGATATTTATAAGTAGTTGGAAAGTAAGACAAATGTGTAGTAGTGATGAGAATGTCAGATGTGTTACTCTGTTTCATTAGACAGTGAAGAAGATAATAGTACAACAAGGGACTGATTTTGCTGTACAGACATTATAAAAAGAGAGAGACAGGAAAGGCTCGTGGGATGGCGCCACCGGGAAGGCCTTCCAGCAGCAAATCCAGGCTTTCTCAGGGCAGGTGGGAAGCAAAAAATTGACTAGGAGATGGATAAAGAATAGAATGATAGGTGTAAATGTGATCTGGCTCCTTAAGGTCAGGAGTGAACTTCAGAGAACAGTAGGAAAGGCGAACATCGCTGCCAACACAGGTCATTTTGGTCTGGTAGCAGAAGGGGGCAGGTGGAGCTCCAACAGGAGTGGCTGAAACCTAGAGCTACACCCCCTGGGATAGGGGGCTGCTGGAGAAAGACCCCCAGCTCCACACAGGTAAGGGGAAGTCCCGCCTGGCAGGTGCAGTTCTGTACAAGTGAGACTGTGGGGTGTCTGAGATGGGGGTATTTCCCAGTACTGGCAACTAGGCCTGGGTGACTCAGACGCAAGACCCAGGCCCTGGGGAATCAGGCAGATACTGTTGCCGGAGGGGTGGACAAGGCAGAGTTTGAGAGAATGGGGATGGGGATACAAGACAGAATCCCCAGCAGTCTGAAATGCACCTGAGGCCACAGCAGGACTGACAATTAGGATGGGTTACCATGCTTTCTTCAAACTATCTTTAACTATCTTCTTCCCATTTCCTCATTCAAACTTTCCTGTTCTCTCCCTGCCCCTGACACCCCCCTTCCCAGAGCTCAGGTCCTCACAGCTGACAATTAGCTAATCATCTGGGGAGTCAGTGATTGATGTGGTTTTAGGTGCCACCTCATTTTAGGGACTTTTGCATTGGTACAGAAGCCATAAATGCCTCAAACTAAAAAAAAATTACAGTGCCTGGGATTTTAGGACAAAGATACTAAGTGAAACGTCAAAGATTCCACCTGTGCTCCTTTGTGGAGAGAAATCTTGTTTGGGGATTGAATGAGCAAATGATAATCTGCTGTCCCGCAGTGAGGAGCTTAAGCCCTGGACACGAACACTTACAGAGTGGGTCCATCACCAGATTTGGGTCCATCAAATACAACTAGGCAGTGTGTTTAGGAGGAAAATCAGCCAGCATAGGCACCATCTGAGGACCAGTTAGTTTCAGAGGCGGCCTTGCCTTGGTGGTGGTTTGCAGCTAACACACGGGGGTGGGAAACATGCAGAACCTGCACTCGCAAGACCAGGTTTTGATTCTGGATCTACCACTCTCGCCCTGTGTGAAGTTACTCAGTGCTCCTGAGCTGCAGTGCCCGTCTCTATCAATGGGATCATGGCATCCACCATGATAGCTCGTGTGCCCATCTTTCCTGCATATTAAGTGCTCAGTACGGAGGTATTAAATCTGAACCTCAAGTCCTACTGAGAATCTCAGAATTCGCCCAAATGTCCACCCTATGCAGGAACCCCTCATAGCTGTGAATCTTGTGATTGGAACTTCCAATGGTGAGCGACTGACCACCTCAGAAGTCAGACTAACCCAGTGTTGGAAAGGTTAGAAAGGTATTCCTTGAATAGAATTGCAAGAAGACACCTCTGTCCTTTGAATCAACGCAGACTAAGTGTAAGCTGGCCGACTCATAGTAGCCTTTCCATTACTTGAAAACTGCTTTCCTGTACTCGTAAGTCAGGGTTGGGGCATACATAGTTCCTATCTGATGTGCCAGCTGTGATGGCTTGCTGACGGCTGCTGGAGGACTGTGTTGAGGGGGATTCTGAGGCTGTGGCCCAGGAATGGTAGGAGAAAACAGCCTGTCTGCTGTGCGCTGGGGTGGGGGCGTCATGGTGGCAATATGTGCAAGGCATTTGTTTCTCTGCTAAGCCTTCTCAGGATTAGAGTCTTCTGCTGTACTTTCGATGACTTGTTCTCTCACCCTCTGGTCTCTTTTTCCTGCCACGTTTCAGCTTATCAACATTTTAAAAAGCCATCTGCTTGCCACGTCTTCCACCTAATTCATTTTGATGGTGGATTTAACCAATCTGGCTAGCCAGGTTGGGGTCTCTTGTAGAAAAGTGTTTTCTGGGAAATCTTTCCAAATAGACGAGGACCATTTTTGAGTCTGCAGTCCACTGATAAACCTTCCAAATCATTAATATCCTTTAAAATCTGGAGCCCAAACTGAGCACCACCTTTCAGAAGTACTCTGAAAAATACGGGGGCCAGCGAGGCTAATCATACATCACTTGGTCCTATTAATGCAGCTTAAAGTGGCATCAGCTTTTTCCCTGTGGTGGTAAAGCTGTCGCTCAGAGACTCTGTTCCTGATTCTGAGGGGGAGAGGGAGAGGGAGGATGGAGCAGGGCGGCGTGGGGAGCAGGGAGAAGGAGGGAAGGGCAGGAGAGCCAGAGCCCATTGGGACATCTCTCCTCCTGCCCCTACTGTGATTGCCCCTGAGTGTCTGCTTCCCACATGGGTAATGACCACTGGCACATGGCTCACGGTAGGGGGAAGGACTTCCGCTTAGGCTGGGGGACTACCCTGCGGCCTCTTTCCCACTGTCATGGTTCTCTGAGGCCCCAGTCCCCTCTCCACCTCTGTAACTCTTATGGTTGTTTGGCTTCAACCAGACTGGCACCTGCAATCAGCACAGTGAGGTCCAAGGCCATGAGTCCCCTCTGTTCCAATGAGGTTGTCTGTTCTAAAGGTCCCTGGACCATGGGCCAGTCCTTGAAGTGTCCCCCAGCCTGAAGCAACGTGAGAAAAATAAGGTCAATGCGGAGATTTTCTCTTAAAGCTAATTGTATATAAAAACCTGCTATTTATTCTAAATTATGTTCTTCCTTAGTGGGGTGTATATGTGTGAGAAAGAGAGAGAAAAAAATTATCCTTTCTTAACTGGGGTAGTTTTTCCCCTCGATACCCTTAGTAATAAATGTTGGCCACTCTTTATAGACATCCCCCCTCATTTTGGGGGGCAGTTTGATTTTTTGGACTGAAAACCACAGTCTTGTTCCAGGCGAGGGCCATCAGGATGCTCCGCGTGCCTCCCGGGTGGATCTGGAAGACACAGCCTGGCAGCGAGGCACAGGACTGGGCCGTGGGTGACTCTTTCAGTAGTTTAAATCTCCCACAGCCCAGTCTATTTTAAAGGTGACATTGTTTTCATTTAGGCCCTGGGTCTGGGGTATAATTTTAGGAGAGTACATTTTGGACTTGGGAGGCTCCATTGACAGCCTGGCTCCGGCAAGTGACTGAGCACCTTAGTGTTTTTTTTCGTTTTTTTTCTTTAATTATTTTATTGTTGTTCAATTACAGTTGTCTGCATTCCACCTCCCCCACTCCCCCCACCACCCCTGTTTCTTGATCTGTTATAGGAATAGCTGTGTCTTTCTCCTCAGGTTGTTATAAATTTTGTTCATGACAGTGTTTAGCTGCTAGGATCCATCAAATGCTAGATTACTGTAGTTACTACTGACAACATTCAGCTAGCATTTGTTGGGGTTTCTACTCTATGGATATCCACCGTTTGAAGGGTTGGAGAGTATTCAGGGAAATGATGCAGACGTGATGGGGCTGGGGTGTCGCACACCCTGGCCCTTCCCTACTAAATGCTGGTAGTGCTCCCCAGTTATGTGACATATCCCCAAAAGTTTTGCATTCTCCTTGGGGGCTGGCCCTGCCTCCAGAGGAGAGCCACCTGCTGTGTGCTTTTTAATGGTTTGAGGCTGTCACAAAGTGTGGAAAAGAGAAGGCTGTAGAGAATGGCCTGGTGGGCTGATCTTCCTGACCTGCGCATGTTAACAGCTGGGGTTTGGGTCCTCCGAGTGTTGAGCAAAGGAGGAGCTTGGTGTCACAGAAGGGGCACAACACTGCAGGCAGAGGCCCTGCACTCAACTCAAGCTCCAACTTTCCTAGTAACCAGCTGGGGGATCTTGAGAAAATCTCTTCCCTTCTCTTGGTCTCACCTATAAAATGAAGGATTTGGAGAGGATGGTTCTTTTCAGCTCTCTGCGGCCCCAGGATTTGAAGGAAAAATGCCTTAGATATGAGGGAGACCAAAGGAAGAACTTTCTACCTGTCATGTTTATGAAGATGGAGAAATAGGCCTGACTGCTTACCTCTGTCTTTTTTAAAAGAGTTTTTATTGTATTTTTTCCATTACCATTTAGTCCCTTCTGCCTCCACCCCCACATTCACCTCACTGTTGTCCATGTCCACGAATCCTTTTTCCTTTTTGCTCAGTCCTTCTACCCTCTAATCCCCCGGCCCCCACTTAGCTGTCATTCTGCTCTCTGTCCATGAGTCTGTCTCTGTTGTGCTTGTTAGTTCAGTTTGGTCATTAGATTCCACATATGAGTGAAATCACATGATATTTGTCTTTCTCGGACTGGCTAATTTCACTTAGCATAATATTCTCTATGTCCATCCACACTGTTAAAAGGGTAAAATCTTCTTTTTTATGGCTGAGTAGTATTCCACTGCACAAATGTCCCATAGTTGTTTTATCCACTCATCTACTGATGGGCTCTTGGGCTGCTTCCATATCTTGGTGATTGTAAATAATGCTGCAATGAACACAGGGGTGCTTATATTCATTTGAATTAGTGTTTTGGGTTCCCTTGGATATATTACCAGAGGTGGGATCTCTGGGTCAAAAGACAGATCCATTTTTAATTTTTTAAGGTATCTCCATACTGCTTTCCGCAGTGGCTGCACCAGTCTGCATTCCCACCAACAGCACAAAAGAGTTCCCCTTTCTCCTCCTCCTCACCAATACTTGTTTGTTGATTCATTGATAATAGCCATTCTGGCAGGTGTGATATGGTATCTCATTGTAGCTTTAATTTGCATTTCTCTGATGATTAGTGAGTTGAGCATCTTTTCATGTCTATGGGTCATCTGTATGTCTTTTTTGGAGAAGTGTCTATTCAGGTCTTTTTTTAAAAATGTATTTTATTGATTATGCCATTATAGTTGTCCCATTTCCCCCCTTTCATTCCCCTCCACTCTGCACACCCCCTCCCACCCACGGTCCCCCCATTTAGTTCATGTCCATGTGTCATAAGTTCTTTAGCTTCTACATTTCCCACACTACTCTTGCCCTCTTCCTGTCTATTTTCTCCCCACCCGTCTATGCTACTTATTCTCTGTACCTTCTCCCCACCCTCTCCTCCCACTCCCCTGTTGCTAACCTTCCACGTGACCTCCATTTCTGTGGCTCTGCTCCTGTTTTAGGTCTGCTTTTGTTTTAGGTGTGGATGCTAATAACTGTGAGTTTGCTGTCCTTTCACTGTTCATATTTTTTATCTTATTTTTCTTAGATAAGTCCCTTTAACATTTCATATAGTAAGGGCTTGGTGATGATGAACTCCTTGAACTTGACCTTATCTGAGAAGCACTTTATCTGCCCTTCCATTCTAAATGACAGCTTTGCTGGATAGAGCAGTCTTGGATGTAGGTCCTTGTGTTTCATGACTTGGAATACTTCTTTCCGGCCCCTTCTTGCCTATAAAGTCTCTTTTGAGAAATCAGCTGACAATCTGATGGGAACTCCTTTGTAGGTGACTGTCCCCTTATCTCTTGCTGCTTCTAGAATTCTCTCCTTCATTTTAATCTTGGCTAATGCAATTATGATGTGCCTTGGTGTGTTCTTTCTTGGATCCTCCTTCTTTGGGACTCTCTGAGCTCCCTGGACTTCCTGAAAGTCTATTTCCTTTGCCAGATTGGGGAAATTGTCCTTTATTATTTGTTCAAATAAGTTTTCCACTTGTTGCTCTTCCTCTTCCCCTTCTGGTACTCCTATAATTCGGATGTTGGAATGTTTAAAGTTGTCCTGGAAGTTCCTAAGCCTCTCCTCCCTTTTTTGAATTCTTGTTTCTTCATTTTTTTCTATTTGGTTGTTTGTTTCTTCCTTCTGGTCCACTCCATTGATTTGAGTCCCAATTTCCTTCCCATCACTATTGGT
>PVKM010003134.1:0-59691 GCA_004027735.1 Carollia perspicillata
TTTTGCAAACAAGGTTTAAAATACCATGTAGTGCTCTTATTTAAATTACTGTTTATTAACATATTAGCATTAGGTGTTACAAGTAGAGTTTCATTAAATGACTCATAAAGTAAGGGATTTGAATTGAAGCATGTACTAGACTTGGTTATGTATTTTCTTTCTTCTTTTGCAATAACATGTCTAAAGATTAGTATAGTTTATTTTCAGGAAATTAATGTCCTTCTTCAGGATAATAATTATTCTCATTTGCACCTGTTGAACTAGCTTCTTATTTACAAAAAAAAATATGTTGTTAAGTGTTTATCAGAATGTAGCATCTTCTGATGCTTTCTAATCACCACCTCTACCTATAAAGGGTAGTTCTTTTCTGATCTAACATAAATACACCTAACTAATGAATTACAAGCCATTAAGAGACTTATTTTCCTACACTAAACTTTTCTCAAATTACTTTACATATCTTTTTTTTATATCATCAGTGCACTTTCTTCTTGTTTTATCTCAGTCTTTGATTTTACTGGTTTCTCAAGGGAACTATGGTAATATTTTTAAAAGTTGAAATTAACAACAAAAATTAAAACAAAATTTCATCAGGGATATGGAGCTATACCCACTTCACTCATATTAATTAGAAAGCTTTTGTTCCAATTGTAATTATCTAACAGGAGATATTTCTTTACAGTGCTTTGCAAAATTTCATTACCTCTTTAACAGTATTGAAGCATAGAATGCATGTAATGGAAAGGACCCAAGATATCATCAAGTTTAACCCCATGTTACTTATAGCTGTGTTGGTCAAGGCCCAGGGAAGTGAAGAAATATACATAATATCACACAGCTAGTTACTCTCAGATGGTATGCTATTTTTATGTAAGTTAAGAAAATATTTCCTGTATTTGTTAATCACTTTAAAGTTATTTGTATATATACACATACATCAATGTGTTTTAACTTTGTTAATTAAAAATGGCTGTTATCTCAATGCAGTGCTGTAGCATCCTGGCTGTGATTCTAGAGCAGTAAGAAAAAGAAATAATGAAAAAACAGGTAAAATCTGAATAAAGTCTAGAGGTTAATTAATAGTTATATACCAATGTTTATTTCTTAGTTTTGGCAACTGTAGCATGTGTAATATAAGATGTTTAATATTTAAGGTGTTCAAAACAAGATAACAAGCCCCAAATGGAGTTGTTTATTGTAAGCCTAATGTCACCAAACCAACTTGATTTATGTATTTTTTTCAGACTATAAGATGCACCGTTCCCCCCCAAATTTGGGAGGAATAATGGTTGTTAATGCTGCTGTTGAGTTCTGTTTACATTTACATTGGTGAAATATTATGTTATTGATGTTATTAAATTTTTTACCACAATTTTTGCTTCAATTTTTTTTCTCTTTTCCTCTTCTAAAACCTAGGTGAGTCTTATGGTCTGGAAAATATGGTAATAACAGTTTCAGCTCTTCTGAAATGGAATCTTAAATCAGTGAATTAGGAATCACCTGATGAGCACTAGTCATCTGCCTGACAGATCCCTACCATCCCATAAAGAAAAGTTACTCTGCAATACCCAACCTGCTTTTCTGCATGGGATAGCTTTCTTAACCAATCCCTCACGCCTATAAAAGTCTTTCATTTTTCTATAGCTCCTCAGAGCTCCTTTCTATCTGCTAAATTGGATGCTGCCCAACCCAAATTGATTTTTGCTCAAATAAACTCTTAAAAATTTTTATATGCCCCAGTTTCTTTTAACAGAGAAAAACTACTTGGAACAAGAAATATTTGAGCAAAAACCACCTGGCTTTAACTACCTGTCCCCAGTAAAATTTCCTCCTTGTCTAATTTCACATTCATCCTGTGACTGCTGTGGCTCAACACCCGGTCCCCCTTTAGGGTCAAGGGGTTCATTCCCTTCAGCTACCAGGATGTGTGAATGGGGTGGGTACAAAGGCCTTTGTACTTATCGTGTTCACAAGTCATTGGAAGTGGACAATCTTGGGGAGGGGCCATCGTTTGGGCAGGCAGTGCTCTTCAGTCAGGTTCAATCCGAGGGAGGGACTCAGCTGTGGGCTCTCTGCAGGGAACACCTGGTGGCTGGGGGAATGAACTCGTTGGTCCTAAAAGGGTCTGAGTGTTATGTCACAGTAGCCATCGAATTGAAGCTAACCCATTGGACACAGAATGCAAGTGTAATCAAGCAAGGAAGAAATTTTTCTAGGCAGAGGGAGTTATAGCCAGGTGAGTTTGGTTCAAATTTTTCTTATTCCAAGTATTTTTTTCTTCATTTTACCTGTAATTATCTACCATCCCATCACATCTTTCCCAAGATGTTAACTATTTGAGTTGAAGAGAAAATTTAGAATTTAAAATGTACACTCCTTGATGTTTAAGGATATAATTTTTGTTAATTTTTTTAAATTAAATTTATTGGGGTGACATTGTTTAATAAGATCATAGAGGTTTTGTTGGGACCTGCCCTGCCTGGTTACAGAAGCTGTAAACCACCCCCCTCCCCCATGGCTAAGGCTGAGTGAGCCACCTTTGGACCATAAGCCATTAAGGAGACAAAGCTTATCTCCCTGGCAGGGGAGCTGCTTCTGCTCCTTTTTCTTCATCCATAACTGGCTCCCAGTGCTTGATTGGTTAGCCAATGACGAGTAAGATTCCCCAAGGGGGGAATGCCCTAAGGCAGGCACGATCACATGGAGGCCTCAAGGAGCGACTTGGGGGGCTACAGCAAAAGGGGGTGATGGTCCCTCGCCCCTTGGCTTTGACATAGCCTGAGTCCTCATTCTGTCTTTAAGAAGTCTCCTAATCTCTTGGCTGCCTTACTACTCCTGCCTGACTTAAGCCTGAGACAATGCTGGCGGTGGGTACCACCCTGTGCTGGAAAGGGTGGGTTCCCTAGGGCAATCAGGCCTAAGAAAGAATATGTAAAATCCTGTGAAACCTGCTTTGTTTAGAATGTTCTCAATTAAATAAGGGTCCAAGCAAGAATTGAGTTTGTTCCTCAAACTTTTATAGCTCTTTAGCTATCTGACCCTGACTCAAAATAGGCCCTCAGAGTTCTTTGTTATCTATTGTTTGATCCTTACTGCCTGACAATGACTGATGAGCTTTACTTGTATTCCTGTGCAAATTGAACTCAATAAAAGCCCATTGAGGAAAAGGCTCTTGGCCCTTCTCCTTTGACAGATTGGCTACCTTTCCTCCCCAAGCAGATCATGTCTTGTTAGACTTATTCTCATCTGTGGTGACCAGGGTTGGGGCCCTGTGGGCAGAGCCCCCCTACAAGGTTTCAAGTGTATAATTCTATGATACATCATCTATATATTGCATTTTGTACCCACCACCCAAAATCAAGGGATGTCATTTTAGATGTGGGAAATGCAGTCAGAAAGTCCACTGAGTTTGCCCATCCAAGGGTATAGTAAATCCTCACCCCATCCCTATCTTCCATGTTTGTCCTAGTGTAGTCATCTTCATTTTAATTAGACATGGCTAATTTAAATAGTGGTAACAAATCAACCCCCAAATCTCAGTGGTTTAACACATCAAATCTTAAAAACCATAAGAGGGCGCGGTGAGAAGACTGTCATCCGCCATCCAAAGAGAGAGGTCTCAGAAGACATTCCACCTTCATTTTGGACTTCCAGCCTCTAGAATTGAGAAAACACATTTCTTATGTTTAAACCATCTAGCCTGTGGTATTTTGTTAAGGCAGTCCAATCCTAATACGCTAGTACAGCATAGTTTTTTGATTCAGTGAAGCCAACTTATTTGCTTCATATCTACTGTTTGCCAGGCAATCTTAAAATATATAGTATGCTTTTATTTAACATTAGTCCTTGGGTTGGAGAAAATAAAGTGAAAAATTATACATTATACTTTAATGGTGCACTTTAGAAAAAAAATTCTTACTCTGAAACTTTGAGGTGGTGATAAACAATTACATTTGTTATTTAGACTCTAGCACACATTTATCCATAATAATTTTTAATGTTGGAAGAAGTGATGTTGAAATTATATTCAAATTATCACTTTGCCCCATCTATTGTACTCCCCCGAGCTAAGTTTATTAATATCAAAGATTTCTATTCACTCTATGTAAATTTACTAAAGTCTGTTAAATCTGATTGCTGACATTTTAGAGTTTAATACACTTTTTGTCTCTCTTTTGACAAATCACACACATATCTTCAGGGACTCTTATTACAGAGCTAAGTACATTGTCTGACAAAAGCTGAAGAATTTTAATAGATAAATGACAAATTTTAACAAAGAGCTCTACTGAGTTAATTTTTGAAATCGTTTACTGTATGTATAGAAAACTGGCAGAAGTAATTTGGTGAAGTGCACGTTTTCTATACATAATAAAAGAGAATTATTAATAGATATATTTGATAAGAGCCATCTATTTGATGGATAACCACAAAATAATCTACCAATACAAATATATCTTCTTGTTTTCGTATTAGGTTACTTTTCTCCTGGACTAAAAAAATGTTACCAGTTATAAGTGTCTATCATTTCCATCATTTAGATCCCTGCCTTGGTGGGGTCTAGAATCAATTCAGAAAGGTCAAGTTCAAATAAAAAGAGAAAGCAATTATACTAGTGCAAAATCAATGTCATTTTAGACTACTTCAAAATCCAAAAAGCTTTATAATTTAAGTATATACCTCTGGGTAGTTACATTTTTTTTTTTGAGTACTCGGTCTACACTGTGCAAAGGATGCTCCTGTGTGCATGGTATGTGAAGTGCACGTGAGTGTGAAGGAATGTACTTCATAAAATCATTGCATGATCTGTTCTCTGCAGGTGCCAGGAAAGGTCACACAGAGAGAATCATCATCAAAAAGTGAAGTGATTTCCTTCTTTACGAGCTTCTGATGTAAACAGACTAATGAACACAACACGATCCGTACTCACTCACATGACATCATACACAATCACAGCTAAATGTTTCTATCTGTCACTGCCTGGAGAGTCACTCTCACATTGTGCCTGACTGGCATATAAGCCAAAATGGTGTTTCTGTGGTGTTAGTTAATCAGCACTTATTTTGCATGATTTCTGGGCTCAACAGGGGCAGGTCAAAGACAGTGAGCACAGAAGGTAAGTTTAGCATTTCGCCTGCTCGGAAAATGAGCGGGCTGTGTCGGTAACTGAGCAGCAACGTTACTGAACATTTGTTAACTGAAGAGCAATAAATAAGCAAGCAAATAAATAACATTTCTTATTGTAAAATCAGAAATTACCTATCGCTAAGAGAAGGTCTGTAAGCACGTGGCATTTAATCTTTGTTGGTAATTTATGCTTCTGTTCAAGACATTTTAAAAACCCTTTTTTCTTCAGGCTCTAATTTTACTACTACATTTACTGCCAGTTAAGCAACAGCTTTTAGTATAGGGAGGCCCCACTGAAAATTCACCTTCTGAGTTTTCTTACCCAAGACATTTAAGTCAGAATCTGGACCCAATCTGCCACATCATAGCTACCAGCAAGTGAGGAGGACTCGAAAATCCTGCTGGTAGAAACATACTCCTTGAGGAGCAGCCAAATAGTTTCAAAGTTTGGATTTTTTCTTTCAAGAGAAAAGAAACAATCCCTGGATAAAGAATGTTCCAGAGTATCTTAGAAACGCTTTGTGTACTTTCTGGGATGATAATTATTTTAATTAAAATGAGAGTATGAAATGATGCAATGTGTAAAATTTACAAAATGTCAGATCAGACAGGAATGGGAAATAAAATTTCCTATAACATAGGATAATATTTTCTTCTCCTAATTAGATCTTAATCTTGTGCAATCTCTTGTGATGTGTAAGAGCTATACATAGGGCAGAGTACTGATTTTAAGACGTTGTGGAAAAATAAGATAGAAAATTTCAGCAGCAGAGTTACAGTCCACTGCACACACATGTCAAATCTTTGTTTTGGTGTCAATACCACTATCTAACAAAACACTAAAATGTAGGAAAGCAAAAGGAAATGTGCAATGATGCACATCGAATGTGAATATAAATGAATTGAAGTATCATACATATCATGTGGTATTAAAAATAAAATAGAGTGGCAATATTTTTTTCTTCTGTATTCTCACTGTCAAGTAAGAATTTATCTAACATATTTGAAAGGACATTGCATTATTCGACCATAATTATGGTTACATCAGATATGATGTGTATCTTTTAAAAAAAATAATGGTAGCTTTCTCACTTCATAGATTTTCACCTAATAGCAAGCTGCACCAGTCTCCCAGGATCAAAGAGCAGTTTTCAGTAGTCTAAACTTTTGATTGATCTGAGCCATGTTTAGCTCTAATCTATCCTTGAACATGCCTAGGGAAAGAGATGTTCTATTGGATTCTGTCCTTGTAGCTTCAAGTTTTTCTCTGTGTACATCTACAGTGGGAAAAGTCTTCAAAACCAAGTAGGGTCAGGATTTAACCCTTATTTGGATTTTATTGTGACTGACTGAGGGAAGTTGTGCAATTTCCACAAAAGCACAGGTCAAGACCTAGGGAAAAATACAGAGGATTTAGCTGGGGTTGTGACTCTTGGCTTGAGCAAAGAGAGTTAATGGCTCGGAAAAGGATTTCAGCTTATTCTGGTATGAAACTCAGTGCTGAGTCACAGAAGAGCCAGAGTTGACAGCTCCACCAAGGATGGGTTGGGAGTGGGGCAGAAAGAAAGTCGATGCTAAGTGGAGAACAGCAGGAGCTTAATGCAGGGCTGGAAGGGATAGACAGAGTGTGTTCTGAGTTAGGGGAAGAGCAGATGGGGTGTGACTGCCAACCCACTGGCTAATTAGAAAATCCTGGTTTGTTAAATCTGAGCTCCAAGAGAAAAGTCCTTAATGTGTACAATCTGAAAGAAAGCACAATTGGTAATTTTATTCTTATGAACACATTCTGAATTATTCCATAATACCACTTTTGTTTATGAAATATGTTTCCATGACTTGAAATGACAAGAAATGTTATTTCCTCTAAGTGAGAAAAAGCCTTCCAGAAAATTTTCAAAATATGAGGCATAAAACCCCAAAATATTATACAAGAGTAATATTGTTTAATATTGTATTAAACAGATATAATTTACGATTGTATTTTACTCATGGTTGATCTGAATATAAACCTTGGTTCATTTAAAGTTAGTTTATATGCTAGGAATAAACCATCAGATTTGGGAAAATGAGTCCATCAAAACACATTAATGGACATAAATTAATCAGAACCTAATTCATTGTACATTAAACATACAATTTGAATTTCAATCAGGCCCTATTTTAAGTTCCTGGACCCAATTTCAAAGTGTGTGTTGGGGGTGGGGTGCTTCTCACACACCGAGAAATTCTCAAACACCAGCGGAGTGTCTGAGATTTCAACTATTCAAGTCCATTCTGATACTCTTTACCCAAAGATGGAATGGGATCCCGCAGGTCAAGAGTTCAGTCCTACTGCACTGCCTCCCCACACCCCACAGTGAAATTGCCAGTCACAGACCCAGATTATCACTATGCTTCTGACCAGTCTGTTGTAAATTGGAGCTTCCAATGACCCTACTGTTAGAATGTACTGGGACAGGGACCTAAGCCACCGCCTATGCTGGACAAAGAAGGTACAGGTCACTACCTAAATACCAGACCACCAGATTCCCCATATCAGAAGCAACTGAGGCATAGCTGCTGGCATCCTGCTGGAAACCCAGGTGAATCCTCATTGCCCTGCCCCTTTCCCTCCAGCTTTCTGCAGAATCAGCCATCCCTGATCAGATACCCACAACACTCGGAGCAGATCAGCAGGGTGACTTACCCTCCTCTGAGGGTCTGCTACACACCTTAAAAGACCTTCTACCCTTTCAGTTGGGGTTTCCTTCTGTTTGGACCCAGACTGCCTGATTGCAGTGTCCCACCTGGAATAAAAGCCCTTAACTGGACTTCTCTGGCTCCGGATCCTTTCTTAGCCACCTTGGCTACCTAACACCAACTTAGACTTTGGACGGCAGTTGTAAGTCCAGGTTGTTACCTATACTTCTGATTGGCTATAAATCAGAGGTTCCCATGACACCCAGTAGGGTTCAATTAATTTGCTGGATTGGCTCACAGAACTCAAAGAAGCATATTAATTACTAAACTACTGGTCTATTGTAAAAGGATGTAACTCAGTCAGGTACAGCCAGGTGGAAGAGATGCATAGGGCAGAGTGTGGGGAAAGAGGGAGGATACCATACCCTCTCCAGGTATACCACTCTCCCTGCATCTGTACATGCTTACCAACTAGAAAACTCTGGGAACTCTGCCTTTTTGGGTTTTCATGAATACTTCCTTAGGTAATCATGATTGATTAAATCATTAACCATTGGCTATTGATCACTATCTCTAGCCCTTCTCCTCTCCCAGGAGGTTGAGGGCTGGGGGTGACTGAAATTTCCAGCCTCTAATCACATGTTTGGTTCTTCTTGTGACCAGCTCCCATTCTTGTTTCTTTTCTTTTCCCCCCTCTTTTTTTGTTATTGTTGTTCAAGTACAGTTGTCTCCATTTTCCCCCACCACTCCCCCCGCAGTCATCCCTACTTCCCACCCTCAATCCTACCCCACTTTGGCTTTGTCCTTGTGCCCTTTATGCATGTTCCTTGATGACCCTTCCCCATCTCCCCATTTTCTCCCTCCCACCTCCCTTCTGGTCACTGTTAGTTTGTTCTTAATTTCAATGTCTCTGGTTAGGTGCTTCCAAAAGTCATTAACATAGTAAGAGTCACCTCTGTTGTTCTCTTTATTAAGGAAATTGAAAGACTTTTAACTTTGTGCCAGAAATGGGAACAAAAACCAAATATATATTTCTTATTATAAATCACAATATCATAAGCCCTCTCCCAACAGCATAATTCCATTTGTTTTATAGAAACAATAATTTAATATTGATAGATCTAGGGCCACATGCACCACGGGTAAATATGTGACTAATGCATTACTTGCTATTTACTTTTCATTTAAAACAACTATTGTATCTTTTTCTGTTACCAGTTAGTCTCCTTATATCCCCAAACCTGCATCACCACACTGTTGTCCATGTCCATGAGTCTTTTTTCCTTCTTGCTCAATCTTTCTACCCTCTAACCTCTCGATTCACTGGCTGTCATCCTACTCTCTATGAGTCTGCCTCCATTTTGCTTGTTAGTTTGGTTTGTTCATTAGATTTCACATATGAGTGAAATCATATGGTATTTGCCTTTCTCTGACTGGCTTATTTCACTTAGTATAATGTTCTTCAGGTCCATCTATACTGTCACAAAGGGTAAAATTTTCTTCTTTATTTATGGCCAAGTAGTATTTATTCCATTGTATAAATATCCCATAGTTGTTTTATCCACTCATCTACTGATGGGCACCTGGGCTGCTTCCATATCTTGGTGATTATAAGTAATGTTGCAATGAACATAGGGGTGCTTATGCTCTTCTGAATTAGTGTTTTGGGTTCCTTTGGATACATTCCCAGAAGTGGGGTCACTGGGTCAAAAGGCACATCCGTTTTTAATTCTGAGTTATCTCCATACTGCTTTCCACAGTGGCTGCACCAATTTGCATACTCACCAACAGTGCAAAAGGGTTCCCATTTCTCCACATCCTCACAGGCACTTGCTGTTTGTGGATTTATTGACGATAGCTATTCTGATAGGTGTAAAATATCTCATTGTGGTTTCAACTTGCATTTCTCTGATGATTATGATGTAGAACATCTTTTCATGTCTATTTCTTTTGAATGGTAGACCACATCCAAAAGACTACTCTAGCCTGACCTAATTACTATTATTATTAGTAGTAGTAGTAGTACTACTAGTAGCAGTAGTAGTAATGACAATAGAAGTATTGTTTGAATGTCCAGAGTTGTTAAGTTTTTAAAACTCAGTACATGGAGGATATAACCTAAATAGGCAATTTTCATTCTGTTGTTTCCATTGGGAAGTAATTCACTGACTTGAGTGTTACTATTACCAAGATAGGAGTATCTTGTAGGTAATTATATTTAAATTGTCTAATTGTTGCAACTATTGCCCATTTTGGATCAGAAAAAAAGTAGCATCTTATTAACTCTTGGTAGACTATGTTTTATATATATATGTGTGTGTGTATATATATATATAATTTTTAAAAACATTATTTATTTATTTTTAGGGAAAGGGTGAGAGACAGAGAAAGAAAGGAAGAAAAACATTGACGTGAGAGAGAAACATTGTTCAGCGGCATCTCATACACACCTGACAAGGACCAAGCTCTCAACCCAAGCATGTGCCCTGAGTGGGAATCATGGCACTGGCAACCTTCTGCTTGGTGGGACTATGACCAACTAACTGAGCCTCATTGGTTAGGACAGACTATGTTAGATCTATGTTAAAGTTTCTTGCAATGCTGCTAATTACTACATTTCTGCAGGATTGGCTTAAGGTAGTCAGTTTCTGAAAATAATTTATTAAGAAAATTATGAAATGAGAATATTTTCCTGTTAATGGCAACAAATACAAAATAACAGCCAAAAAATATCAGTGTAGTCTATTAGGCAATAATATTACCTGGCCCATGAAGATGAAAAATTAGTTCTGGGGAGAAATTGCTCATGTCTAATAATCTTTTCTCTCTCAATTTTGATTCAGTGGATGAGGATGAAATGAATCAGGAATTTAGGGCTTGACAAAATGGCAGACATAAGAAGATCTCAAATTTATAATAAAAATGTATAAAAATTTTAGAAGGAATCTCAGGTTATTTATTTATTTTATTTTTAAAAGATTTTATTTATTTATCTTTAGAGGGGAAGGGTTAGGGAGAGAAATACCAATGTATGGTTGCCCCTTGTGTGTTACCATCTGGGAACTGGCCTGCAACCCAGGCATGTGCCCTGACTGGGAATTAAACCGCGATCCTTTGGTTCTCAGGCCCGCGCTCAATCCACTGAGCTGCACGAGCCACTGCTCAGGTTATTTAGATCAAGCTCTGCATTTTATTAATGAGGAAATTGAGGCTACAGTTAAATGTCTTGCTTTCCTCTTCACTTCCCATTCTCTTTTCAACCTCCCCAGTCTGGCTTTTATCCACACTATTTCACAGAAACCTTGTCAAGGACATTATTACTATCTATCATTTGCCAAATTCATGATCTATTCTAAGTCCTTATCACACTTTATGTCTTTGTAGAATGTGACAGAGTCATCCACTGCATCATTTACATACTCTCTTCACTTAGTTTATGAGACACTACACTAGTTCTTCTCTTCCACCCTGATTGCTCTCCTTTTCCTTGACAGGCTCCTCTTCTTTGTTTTAGAGAACCCTGACTCATTTCTTGGTATTATCTTTTCTATCTATGATCATTTGCTACACAATCTTTTCTAGTCCCATGACCTTCATTATATCGTGTAAACACTGATGGTATCAAAATCTTTTCTGCCCAATTAAAAAATGGGCAAAACACTTGAACAGACACTTCTCCAAGGAGGACATACAGAGGGCCCAGAGACATATGAAAAGATGCTCAACATCACTAGACATCAGAGACATACAAATTAAAACCACAGCGTGACACCATTTCACACAGGTAAGGCTGGCTGTCAGAAACAAATCAACGAACAAGTGTTGGAGAGGATGCCGAGAAAAGGGGACCCTAGTACACTTTTGGTGGGAATGCAGACTGTTGCAGCCACTGTGGAAAACAGTATGGAACTGCCTCAGAAAACTAAACGTGGAACTACTGCCTTTTGACCCAGCAATTCCACTGCTGGGATTATACCCTAAGAATCCTGAAACACCCGTCTGAAAGAACCTATGCACCCCAATGTTCATAGCAGCACAATTTACAAGAGCCAAGTGCTGGAAGCAACCTAAGTGTCCATCAGTAAATGAATGGATCCAAAAACTATGGTACACTTATACAATGGAATATTACATAGCAGAAAGAAAGGAGCTCCTACACTTTGTAACAGCATGGATGGAAATGGAGAGCATTATGCTAAGTGAAATAAGCCAGGCAGTGAGGGACAAGCACCATAGGATCTCACCTTTAACTAGAACATAATCAACAAAAGAAAAAAGCAAATAAAATATAACCAGAGACATTGAAATTAAGAACAGTCTGACAGTAGCCAGAGTGGGGAGGGGACAATGGGGGACAGGGTTTTCAGGAACTGCTATAAGGGACACATGGACAAAACTAAGGGAGAGTGTGGAAGCAAGGGAGGGAGGTGGATTTGGCTGGTGTAGGGGGGAGTGGTGGGAGGAAAATGCAGACAACTGTAATTGAACAACAATAAAATAATTCTTTTAAAAAGAAAACATAACAAATCATAAAATAAAATAAAATCTTTTCCACCAGTACAGACTTCTCTCCTGGGCTGTACTTTTTAATATTCAAGTACCTGCTCAAAATTCCTTTTTGTTGTCTAATACACATCACAAACTTAATGTAATAAATTAGAACTGTTTTCACAATCTGTCCTTTCCAGTTTTCTTCACCTTAGCACTTCAGCACTGTTCATCTATTTGCTCAGACCAGAGTCCTTAGAGTCATTTAAAATTGAAACCAGTGACATATCTCTTCTCTAAAGAGAAATCTCTATTTTTCTCATCACATTCAGTATCGAATTAAAAACCCATTGCTGGAGCTTATAAAATCCTGCATTAGCTGGCCCTTCCTAACCTTCTATCATGATTTCCATGTATTTCCTGCTTGGTTCTCTCCTAGCAACGATGACTTTTTTGCTTTAATGCTAGAAACCAGACTTATTTAGACTTAACATCCTTTGTATTTGCCATTCTCTTTCCTACAGATTCTTCCTAAGATCTTTACATGCTCACTGCCTAACTTCTTTGACATTTCTGTTCATATTGCATCTCCTCAGAGTGACCTTCACTGGTCACCCAATGGGAAAAAACATGTCTATCTCTCCCATCACAGATTGTCAATACCTATCTCTGCATTATCCTCATTCATGTTTCTTTTTTTTAAAAAAGAGATGTTCTTTATTTTAATTTTAGAGAGACAAGAAGGGAGGGAAAAACAGATGGAGAGAAACATCAATGTGTGGTTGCCTCTCATGTACCCCCAACTAGGGACCTGGCCCACAATCCAGACATGTGCCCCGATTGGGAATTGAACTGGTGACCCTTTGGTCCTCAGGGCAACACTCAATCCACTGAGCCACACCAGCCAGGGCATCATTTGTGTCTCTTAATACCATTTTTCATTGTATGTCTCCTGACTAGACTGTAAGCTCCATGAGGGCAAGGTCTTTATCTTCTTCAGCACTATATCCACAGCATTACAAGTGTGTTAAACACAGGTTGTTTCCAATAAATATATGTAGAATGAATAAATGAATGAATGAATGAAGCATATTGCTTAAATGCTGTACTTGACTCAGTTTGGCAATTAGGTTTGGCAGCATAGGTGTTTCCCAGACAGTGTGATGAATTTGTGGTTCTAATCATTACTCTTTAGGAGGTGACTCATCACTTTTTTCACTATTTCTCCTCCCTCTACCTTCTATATATTTCGTACACAGACGATCAGTAAAATCCTCGCCCCTCTGTAGTAACCCTCTAAGACTCCTTCTTTAGCTGTATAAATGTATGGGAGAGTAGAAGAAAGCTGTTAAAGCTGTTCTTGTTTGGCTGTGAGCAGTGGTGGCAATGTAGGCTGGATGGAAGGACTTTAGCTCAGAACTGCATGATAGATTTTGTTGGCCTACCTACAGAGTGTTTCTCAACTTCTCTCTGTCTGGCCAAAACAAACACTGCATCTCAGTTTCTACGAGTTCACCCTTCCTCTGTCCTTTCCAAAGTTTCTGATTTTTGTTTTTTGTCACTGTTGCACATTTCTTTAGAAATCTCGTAACAGAAAATTGAGTCCCCAAACAAAATTCCCTACCATATGTAAAAGAGCATGTCCCTCTCTCAACTGGAGGTGTATTTTGAAATGAGACAGTAACAGCTCAGCAGTCATTTGCCATAGCCTGCTGAGTAAGCTGGGCTCAGGTTAAAAGGGGGTTATAGGCTGTCAGCCAAAACACTGACGGCATTGCTGAATTCAGAGATTCAGAAACTCTAGATGTCCCAAGGACTCTGTGTAGATGCCATTAATTACATTCCCTGTACTCTATCATTGAGAGTATCTAACTTCAGTTCCCTCATGTGGATCAAAACAGATATGAATTTTAGTCACAGAACTTGTTAATTTCTGTTTTTTTAAAAATTTAGCATTGTTAAAAAGACCTTGGAAGTGTATTACCACCAGAGTGAAACAAAATCAGAAGTGGACATAATCACATGTTTTACACCAAACCTCTTATAAATCTGGACGGAAGATGACTTATACAGATTTTGTGGGTTATAATGGACCCAATAGTAGACTTTAATGATATTAGAGCTATAGTTTTTAAGAGTAATAACAATATAATTAAAAGAAATAAAAAGTAAAGAACTTCAAAATCATATATTCTAATATGCAACAAGTTACATATACAATGGTTTACAGTAAGGGCATAAATTGTTATTTTTTTTTTACTTATTCCACTTTTACACAAGGTCTTGCAACTGATAAGCAGTTCTTGAGGGCTTCGTGACTCGAAAAGTGCATTTAGATGAGTCTGTGTTGCTCATGATAATGATGCCATCCATTGTCATATGTGATTCTCTGAGCAGTAAAGGTCATTGCTTTTGAAAGCATCATGCTTTTTATAAAACTCTTGATGACAAAAATTCTTCAGGTTTTTTCCCTTCCAACAATATACCAATGCAGTAAACTTTGACAGGTTTGAAAGTGAAGTTTCATTTTGTAAGAGCTTTTAAGCTGTCTCCAATGGGTAACTTGGAAACATTTCAATCAGCATTTACATTAAAAAAACTTATATTCTAAGAAAATATTTTGCCTTTATATTTACAGAGTACCCAGATAGTGTTCCTTTCTATCTGAAGCAATATTTAAAAGGATAATTGTGAAGAAAGTTTGCCTTGTGAATCAACACTTACTTTTGTGATCTTTATCCAAGATATTTAGAAAAGTCAATGTTGAATTTATTATTTTTATAATTGAGTAGACACATTTTTTCCCCACAAGGTTACATCTGTTTACGCTATTTTATTATCTGTTGAATAGTATAATATGAAGTCTCTTTATTGCAGTTTAGCTAAAAAAGTACCATGCCTGTGATAGAGCTGTCAATCAGCATTTAGTCATACAGTATCTATTTCTATCCTTGTTCTTCCTAGCACAGAAGGGCTATTATAGTCTACATTACGGCATAGCTACTTTGGATATAGATATCCTTGAGGGGCAGGATTTATTGTGAAAGAAGATACTCAACATAACATGACATATCATTTAGACATCCTTAAAAGTACACACGCAGGTATTTCAAAGCAAAATATACCAAAGGCTAATTTTAAACATTTAATTTAACATTTTACTAATGCATTTCCCTCTTTTCTTACTTTAATAGCACTGCAAAAGACCCAGTGGGGTCATGTGACTCTTTGTAATTGAAAGTGTCATTTTAAGGAGATCCTTGTGTGAACCTTTATTGCGTCATCACCTTTTAAGGGCTGGCTTTCCTAAAATATTATACATGTCAAAGTTAACAAGAGAGAACCATTTAAAGCTTAAGAAATAGAAAAATAGTGCTGAAGTGCATTTATAAACACCTGAAAAGTGAAACTTCTTTTCCAGATGTCCAATAATACATATTTCCAAGAACACCAGTATATATGGAATCTGACTAAAAATTAACGAGACTGATTACAAACCACAAACATGAAAATCAGACACGCAGCTGTATACCACACTGGATATGCTTCCAGATGTGATGATAAAAATGGATACAACCTTTTAAAGCATGAGCTTTGGATATGCTGCTGTGCATATGGTACTCATTAGCTAAGAAATGGATGTTAGTCTTTATGACAGTTGATCACTGTGTTGCATTCCTATGAAGTGCTTATCAGCTGGTCTGACCAGATCATCAAGAGCATCATGACTTAATTTACAGGTGGATTATTTTCCCTTCCCCTGCAATTTCATGGATTTAATATGCACAAGAAAGATTTTCCAAAAGAAATGGCTGAAACATTTCGACTTCCCTATTCCTGCCCTTGTTAGGTGGCTCAGTTGGTTGAGCACCATCCTGTACACCAAAACGTTTGCCGCTTTGATCCCCAGTTGGGGTGCTTTCAGGAGGCAACTAATCAATGTTTCTCTGTCTACCTCTCTCTTTCTGTTTCAGCCCTTGCTCTTTCTGTAGGATCAATAAACATATCTTGGGTGAGGATTAAAAAAATAAATGAACAAACTCCCCTATTCCTTATAGCATGGGTGTCAAACTCATTTTCGCAGGGGGCCACATCAGCCTCATGGTTGCCTTCAAAGGTCAGAATGACTGAGAAATTAACCTCATTTTCCTAACTGATTTGATTTCTATTGAATAGCTAAGGATGCTCATGTAAGAAAATATTTAGCCTTTTATAATACTAGACATTTTCCATCCATAGCATATAAATGTTATCTTCAGTAGATAATAGTTACAAGGGAAATGCCATGCTGTGGCTCAGGAAGGATCAGCAGCATCTGTAGGGCCCTAATAATCCTACTTCTCTTAGAAAAGCTATCATATTACCTTATTTGCCTACATGCTTATGGTATTACCATCAGGAGGCTTGTTGCTTTGGGCTACCTTGAGTTAATTTTGAAAGGTGTGATAGAATACCAGATCTACCCCTATGAAACTGAGAGCTTGACATGCTAGACAAGTATAGGAAGAGGCAATTCAAACTTCTCATGTAACTCTGTCAGCACACATTAACCTATTCAACAATAACTTCTTTTTCCTCCACAGTTTTAGGTGGAGACAGCCATTGTGCCAATATTTTCTCTTTGTGATGTGCTTCATTGTCCCCTAGGGTGGAAGATATCATTAGCTTTATTTGTGTTCTAACAATAGCAGTTAGGTAGAAATTGAAAATGGGCTCTTCAGAAACAGACTGAATCATCTCTGTTTTTGGTAGAACTCTAGAGTATCATGAGCACTTAATTAATTAGTTTATGAAAATAAGTCACTTCCTTGTAGAGTTGTAGATTCTTTGGGAGTAGGTTTATCTCATTCAATTCAGTATGGAACTATTTAATGCTTTAAAATTTTGTGCTATGATTTTTTGGTGGTCTGGATAAAGACGTTTTTGATAATATCTGACACTTTCATGGAGAAAGTCATGAACAGTATCTAGATCACTAAATATTAATGAAAAATCCTCAATTTCATAAATAATAAGGTATTACTCTTAGTTAATCTATGAAGAAAATTCAGTTCCAAATTGTAAAAAGTTCACTGAATATTTATGGGTGGAATGGATCATGATAAATATGATGGAAAAACAAAAGACGAATGCGGCTGATTGTTCTCTCTTAAGAAATGATGATACATTGAATGGACTGTGATGCATGGCAGAGCGAGAGCCTTGGAGGGCAGAGAGGCAGGAGGGTGGATCCTGTTGAATGGAAGCGGGGGGAGAACTTTAGCAACTCTAGCACAGCTTTTGTCAAAGTGTATTCTACAGAATACATGATTAAATTCTAGATCCTTAAAGATATTACTTCCTAGAGCCTTTCCTGTGATGGTCATTATTACTCTTCACAACTAGATTCCAAGATATAGCAATACAATACTCAAATATTTTTGACCCTTGAAATTTTTCTTTAATATTTATTTTTTATGTTTTAATATTTTATTAAAAAACTTCTGTTTTAAGCCCCTGTAAAATATTCTTCAGTCCATTATTATTTTACTTGTTTGTTTTTGAAGGAATCTTTAATAAGGTAGATAACATATACTTTTCCAATATATAATATTATATTACAAAAGCTAATATAATAGCCTGTGTATTGGGTGAAAATGCCCTGCTTTATGTGTACAATACACATACAATTTGTACTCAGTGTATACACTGAGTACAATTTAAAAAACACTGTAACTATAATTTCAGATTTTGGAATTTGAATAGGTGGTGCCAGTGTTTCATTTTACTTTTAACATAAATTTAACTTCAAGTGGCAGAGGAAACAAAAACACATAATGAGACTACATTTCAGTGATATATCATTGAATAGGAAAACCAAAAAAGCTTACTACCACCAAAACAAATAAGCCTAATATTTTAGGCATGCCTGTGTTTTATTTTCCTCCAGGTAACTTTTTGGGAAAATTATACTTTCAAAGAATCAGCCCTTACAAACAGAGCAGCTAATGTTTCCAAAAATAAAATCCAATATCTAGATTCTCAAAACTCATAAAACCAAATGGAAATTTCTGCTCAAGTCAGTTTCACATCACAGAGAATAATCTACAACTAATTTCAGCAGGCAAATCCCAATTCTAAATATAACTAGAGACTATCACTGTTATTCTCAACTGTGTTGACGATTGCCTTATTGCTAAACTGTACAAGATAAATTTTCTTTAGCAACTTTTTATACTATCAATGAACACAACTGGACAATTATAAAGGTTTGGATTAACTTAATATTTCAAAAATTTCAAAACTTCATAATAATTACTTAAATGTCATTTTTTTTAGAAGCTAGAATAGGAAAGTCTGTAAATGTTCCTAATGTTACTAAATGTCACTAAATATTACTAAATGTTACTAAAACAGACAACAAAAAGGTTGTTAAATAATCATTACTGAAAGCTTTTCAGTTGTATGTACAAGTATATAATTCAATTCATACACCAGTGGAAATATTACAATATCAGCTCCAATTCTGTACCAGACTTCCTGTGATAAAAGGCAAGTTAAATGTAGAAACTAACATCTGGATATCTGTCAAATATTTCTGGAAGGTTGTTTCATATGGATTCAAAATGGCCTAAATTAGCCAGATCATAATATGAATTCCTACCACAATGCTATATAAAATTAAAGTATATTGATAACTTAGTAATTTTTAATTTTGTTCTATAGAATAAGCCTATTTTGGAGGCTTGGCACAATATCATCAAGGAATTTAAACAAAAAGCTCAAGTCCAGATGTATAACTAAGAAATCTTTTCTATATATAACAAAATCACCAACTTAAATTGTAAATGGCTTCCACTAATTATTATCACTGAAAAGTTCACACAAAGTAAATTAAAACAGATATGGCAGAAAGTCCTCTGAAGCCACATTCACATTACAAAGATAACTGATGAAATTTAGCCAGCAAAAATTCAAGTAAGCATATATGTAAACAGTTGTATGCAATCTTTCATGAGTAAGGTATAGAAAATGATTCACTTCAATAATTTTATGTACAGTTTGTATATAATTTAAAACAAGTAAAACTCAAAATTTTCTATGTAAAATGATAATAAAGTCGAATAAAATACTAAATAACAGTCTGACAAACTAGTTTCTCTTACGAGAATAATGACTGAGTGAAGTTATTCTTCACTCAGTGAAGAAATGCCCTCTTCCTGATCACTCATTTCTGTTTTAATGGAAAGGACATCCACCAGCATATGTTTTGGAATTTCTGAATCTTTGACTTTCAAGGCATAACGAACGTTCTCCACTTTGGCTGGACTTTTTTTCCAGGTATACAGCTCCTTAGAAACCTCATAAAGTTCAGTACTGCCAGTGAATGAAAACCCGTCATAAATCTGAGCGAATCCTGGCTCACTCTAACAGGGGTGTCAATGTTCCCATTCTCCACACTGTTGATGCACCTCTGCACCGACTCTTCAGATAAACCTGCCACTCCCAGCAAGTAGTCAGCAGGTGTGGTTTTTCAGTCTCCAGGAATCAAACTGCTTTTCCTGAGCATCAGATAAGGGGCTCTTATTTTCTTTCCCATTGTCTTCTGTTGGAAATACCAATGTTTATTAATTTCATCTATACAGATACAGTGATCCTATTTTGATCAAGTGGTGAAAAGAGATGGCCTCCGCATACTCCTGTAGCGCTGCAGTAACGGCCCTGTGGAACTGATGCAGGTCTTCTCCTAGAGCTCCTGGGCCATCTGCAACATCTTCTGTTTGACACCATCCAGTTTAATTTCTGATTCAGTCAATGTTTCTTCCATAGCAGGAGCATTTGTAATCCTATGAAGCAGGGAAATTGTCCTTTTACTTTCTACAGTTATATCCCAATCAAATTTTACAACTTTCATATTTGTCATGTCTTGAATCAAGTTCCCGCTAAAATGATTTGAAGGCCAACATCAAAGGTGCAGACAAATTAACATCCTTCCTTTCTCTTCCCTGGTCATGTGGGAAATTGTCATGCTTCCTTTTCCCGAACCCTCCTGGTCTGTCTTTGTTGCTTATGTCACCACGGCCTCTGGGCCTCTGAGCTTGCGGAATGCGTAAGGCGGAGGCGGGGGAGCCTGCCCAGGAACACTTTCCATCCTGGCAAGGTGGATGTATCGGTGGAACGCGCCAGCCAGCACCCACTCAAGCCAAGAAATATTTCTTGATACAAGTCTTCTATAAAAATTAACCTTGGGTGAGATGATTAAGAAGTACAAATTGGTGGTTACAAAATAGTCATGGGGATGTAAAGTACAGTGGGAATACAGTCTGCAAGATTGTAATAACTATGTATGGTATCAGGTGGGTACTTGAAATATCAGGGAGACAACTTTTTAAAATTTTGCTTGATTTTTAATTTTTTCCTGGATGTTTCAGGGAGATAACTTTGGGAAGTATACGGTTGTCTAACCAGTATGCTGCCCACCTGAAACTAATTCAAAATAATAATGAATGTAAAGTATAATTAAAAATAAAATTTTAAAAATTTACCTTGGGAAATCACCTTCTACCAGCCTTAATTTGGAGATGCAAAGCTGAAGGCCAGAAAAAGAACATTTGCATTAGATTACATGAGAGAGATTGAAGATCTAAGCTAGAGCGGGGATGCTGGGAAAAAAAAAGATAAAGATTCCAGAGGTATTTTAAGGGGTAGAATGAATAGACTTCGGAGATTAATTAGCAAGATACTCATATGGCAGAGTTTAGCAGGCAGAGAGAAATGCAGGACTATATGTGAAATTTTGGAGTAATTCACATAGAAATAAACACATGATGTTGCCAGGCTTGATGATGTTGCAGTGAGACTCTGTGTAGGGTGAGAAGAGAAGGGAATTCTATCTTCAACTTTGGAAGTCTGCCCACTTGAAAGGATCGAACAAAGGGAAAATGTAAAACTGTAAAAATGCATAGAGTAAAATGTGCATACAATGAAAAATTGGGGCAATGGGAATTGATGTTAAGGAAGAGTTCCAAGTTTTCAATTTGATTAGGATGGGATGGGAGAAAGACAAAAAAGGTATCATGGGTTTAGGAAGGTGGGCATTAGTATTTTAGAATTAGAATCTAGCTGGTAAAACTTCAAGGAGTAAAACAGAGATAATGAATACAAACTATTTTTTTTCAGAGTAAAAATAAAAATTCCTGAGGAAAGCACTGGGTTGAAAAATAAGTTTTTATTTTTGTATTTTTGTTTTTATTTCTGTTTTTATTTTGGTGGCAAGATTTTACTCAATGTATATGCTAAGAAGAAGCCTTTGGAGAGGGAGACATTGGAGTTACAGACGATGTAAAATAGATGTAATACACAATGTCATTAAAATTCTGACTGAGAATTGATTATGAGTTCCATGTTAGGTAAGGCAATTTGTATATGGAAATTGGATTGGATACCTGTTAGGTACAAGGAAATACAAAAGTAGCTCTGAAGACCAATTTTGTTTACTTAGAAAGTTAATTAAGCCTCTTCTAATTTCTGGATGTTTAAATGGCCAATCAATATAACCTATTCACCCAGAATATGAAAGCACAAAAAGAGATTTTAAAAGCCCCACAGCAGGAGAAAGATAGTAGATCTCATGGAAGATACCACAAACTTCCATCTACTTAAACAGCTATAATTATTTGAGCATTTATGTGTAAGTACTCTGCTACATGATGTAAAAGACATTATTATAAAGCAGGATCCATATTCAAAATCTTATAATTAACATGGTGAGACAATTAAGACCAGTATATAATATCACTATGAATCTGGCACTTAGCAAAATGCCAGCCTCTATTTTTTGGAACACAGCTTGGAATCAACAGGTGGCAAAAAAAAATTTTATATAAGAAAAAATATCTGCTACAAAGCCTGAGTACTTTATTTCAAAAAAAGAATATTGGATCTTGTTAATTTTATTATGTATTATTGTATTGCCAAGAAGTCTGTGTAATTGGACTTCTTCATTAGTAAGAGTGCATAAAATTTAGAATTCTAAAAATTTAGATAAATTGTGGCTCAGGCTCTCCTCCTGGAGAGTATTTCTTTCTAATTCTGGCAGACACTTAGGCTAGGGGCAGGCTGCTCTAATCCAATTTAGTTACTGACCCCCTCAAACCCGTGAGACAATTTCTTAGTTTAACACTAGAGGAAGAACCTCAAACTCCAATTAGGATTTAGCTCATTTGTGGCCTGATACAGTTTTGTGAGAATTAGTTTAATTCTCACATGTCCTTAATTCTTGAGTGTAAACCTTCAAAATTACATTTGGAAGACTAGATAAGAATTCTTTATTTTTGGTGGACTTCAAACTCCAGTACTTAAGGACTTAGATAAATCAACCTGTAACACCAAAAAAAGCCCCAAATTAGATATAAATAAAATGTTTGTTCCCTGAAAACAGATGAAGGAGTTGTTATAAGAAAGTTCAAAATAAAAAAACAAAGGAAAAAAATTAAAAAAAAAAATAAAGGAAGTGAGAAATGTCCCATGGCATGAAAAAAAAAAAGTTCTCACCTGAAAGCATGTGACTAAGAAAATTATGTGATTGGGATAGGTATTAGAGTCATACTTATATTTAAGAAAAAAGGAAAACATTGTGAGAATAATCAACCAGAGTTCTGAAGGGGAGGAGCCTCTCATATGAAGTATACAGCATAGTAGAATTTGGACAAGTAAGAAAAATATGAAATTTATACTTGCTTAAATCCTTTTATTTATGAAAAAGAAAAGAAGCATTTTAATATTTCAAAACATTATGTCTATAAATGTTCGAGGTATAAATTACTATACAGTAGTTGAAATCTTAAGCTCTATCTTTTTTGGTGATCAATCAAATTTGGCACATTCTCTAATTTTCACTTCTGCTCTGACCTGAATATAAGACTGGCATAAAGAAGTTAATTGCACTCAGCTTGTTTTCTGACTTTTGATTCATTATTTGAGTTGAATAAGTCAAAATGTTAAAAGCGGGCAGGGAGTTCTGAGAAATAAAACTTTGAAAGCATGCTGAAATGGAGAGTCAAAATGGACTGAGGTCCAATTTTACTCTATTTATTTTCACATATTTGGAAAAGCATAAAAATTTAGTATCTATTTTTCTTGAATCTATTTTCCTCACTGTTTCTCATAGTGAGGCTAACAGTGTGTCAGACTAATGTCTGACCAGAGGCAGACATGTGAGTGCTGATGGAGAATGTGCCCCACCAACGTATAAATGTGCATCTGTTACTGAAGAGTATTAGTGAGACTTCCAAAACACAGACCAGTTTCTAGATATTTTCTTGTGTTATAAAAAAGCAAAGTAACATATTTATGATTATGTAATTAATAATTAGTAAGTAAATTTTCAGTATAACTGCAAAACAGCTGTGGGACAACCACATAAGGCAATTTATATGTGTAACTGGTTGCTGTAGGCAGAGCAACAATCAATTAACCTTCACATCCAATGGGACTGTGTTATCGGATTGGAATCAAATGCTGTTTAATAATTAGAATAATGGTTAAAAGCAGTTCTTGATGAAGAAATCTTTAACACCTGGGAAATTATTTCTAAATTTATCCAGAACTACTTAAGACAGTTTGCTAGGTCCTGGTGGGATGGAATGAAGTATTGCCTTAGTGATGCATGTAAAATGAGACAGGAACCTCAAAGAAATGCAACATCCATATATTTTAAGTCATTTTTCTCTAGGTTAATCCTCAAATATTTTTAAAGACAGATGATGGTATGTGTGTATGTCTTAGCTTATTCAGATGAGGAGCATTTGGACAAGAATGAAAGTTTATGTAAAACCAAGATTTCCATTAATAGACAAGAGACTGCAAATGCACAAATTTGGAGTAGCTTTTCACAAATTAGTTCTAATAATTGATGTAAATATTGTGTTGCTATTGTTATTGGTATTCTTATGTTTAATACTGGTGATATAAATTTATCTAAGTTCTAATATCTTACTGCACTTGTTATGCTTCACCCCATAGAACAGAATTAACTTTTTCTTTTTTGAAATACTTATCTTTAGATTGGTCATGCCTATCACATGAAGCATTGTGCATATGAGAATCTTAATATCCATTCTCTTCAAAACCCCCATTTTATCCCATTGGCAATGGATAACACAGTATGGAACCTGTGCAAACAAAAACTCTAGAAACCGAATTCTCCCCAGCGTTAACAATGCTTCCCCTAGGGCATAGTGAGAAGGGTCTCAATTCACCTTCCCTCCATGTTCTAGCTAGACACAGGAAGCCGTTAAACCACCAGCAATGGAGTTTCCTAAAAGCCACTTCACTCTCGTTGTAACAAAGCTCCTTCCAGGAAGCAAACCAGAATCTCTAGTCTGATTATAGAATTGCCTAAACATGGGGGTTCCACTTTTACACAGTGCTAAATTGCGTAATAGCACCAGAGGCTCCTTAACAAACTAACAACATTATAAAGAAAAAAAATCGGCTAAAAATCTTAGAGTTTCTGATTGAAGCGAAAGTTGAATTGCCATTTCAATTTTTCCCTCAAGAAAATCATCCAATTAATCTGAATGGATATTTTTGGAAAAAACAACAACAACCTCTGTTATTCAAGTAATTGTTAGGGAAGATGACTAGAGCATTTTAAAAATGTACTAAAGCTGATGCATTTAAAAAACTTTTACTTCTGAGGCCACTCAGGGCTGGATATTCTTTTTTAAAATTATTTTATTGTTGTTCAAGTACAGTTGTCTGCATTTACGCCCCACCACTTCCCCACCCCACCCTAGCCATTCCCTCCTCCCTCCTCTGATTCCCCCCTTTTTGGTTTTGTGCACGTGTCCTCTATAGTTGTTCTTGAAAACCCTCACCCTTCTGCCCCCGCCATTATTTCCTCCCACCTTCCCTCTGATTACTGTCAGATTGTTCTTAATTTCGATGTCTCTGGTTATATTTTCCTTGCTTGTTTGTTTTGTTGATTAGGTTCCAGTTAAAGGTGAGATCATATGGTATTTGTCCTTCACAACCTGTCTTATTTCACTTAGCATACTGCTATCCAGTTCCATCCATGCTGTTACAAAGGGTAGGAGCTCCTTCTTTCTTTCTGCTGTGTAGAATTCCATTGTGTAAATGTACCACAGTTTTTGGATCTATTCATTTACTGATGGGCACTTAGGTTGCTTCCAGCACTTGGCTATTGTAAATTGTGCTGCTATGAACATTGGGGTGGATAGGTTCTTTTGGATTGGTGTTTCAGGGTTCTTAGGGTATAATCCCAGCAGTGGAATTGCCAGGTCAAAAGTCAGTTCCATTTTTAGTTTTCTGAGGCAATTCCATACTGTTTTCCACAGTGGCTGTACCAGTCTGCACTGTCACCTACAGAGCACTAAGGTTCTCTTTTCTCCACATCCTCTCCAACACTTGTTGTTTGTTGCTTTGTTTATGATGGTCGTTCTCACCTGTGTGAAGTGGTATCTCATTGTGGTTTTAATTTGCAACTCTCTGATGACTAGTGATGTTAAGCATCTTTTCATGTCTCTGGGCCCTCTGTTTGTCCTCCTTGTAGAAGTGTCTGTTCAAGTCTTTTGCCAATTTTTAATTGGGTTATTTATCTTCCTCGAGTGGAGTTGTGTGAGTTTTTTTATATATTTTGTAGACCAAACCCTTGTCTGAGGTATCATTGGCAAATATATTTTTCCCATATAGTTGGTTCTCTTTTCACTTTAATGCTGTTTTCTTTAGCCATGCAGAAACTTTTTAATTTGATGAGATACCATTTGTTTATTCTTTCCTTTATGCCCCTTACTCTAGGGGACATAATGGTGAAAATATCGCTGCATGGGATGTCTGAAATTTTCCTGCCTATGTTCTCCTCTAGGAATTTAATGGTGTCACAATTTATATTTAAGTCTTTTGTCCACTTGAATTTGCTTTTGTGTATGGTATAAGTTGGTGATTGTGTTTCATTTTTTTGCATGTAGCTGTCCAGATCTCCCAACACCATTTGAAGAGGCTATTTTTACTCCGCTTGATGCTTGTGTCCCCTTTGTTGAATATTAATTGACTGTAGAGACGGGTTTATTTCTGGGCTGTCTATTCTGTTCCATTGGTCTATGTGTCTGTTCTTATGCTAGTACCAGGCTGTTTTGATTACAGTTGCCTTGTAATACAGTTTGTTATCAGGTATTGTGAGCCCTCCTACATTGGTCTTCTTTCTCAAAATTGCTGCAACTATTTGGGGTCCTTTATGATTTCATATAAAGTTTTGAAATGTTTGTTCTATATTTGTGAAATACATCATTGGTACTTTAATAAGGATTGTGTTGATTCTATAAATTGTTTTGGGTAATATGAACATTTTGATGATGTTAGTTCATCTAATCCATGAGCATGGTACATGCTTCCATTTGTTTGTGTCTTCCTTAATTTCTTTCTTCAGTGTTGTATAATTTTCTGAGTATAGGTCTTTTACCTCCTTGGTTAGGTTTACTCTTAGGAACTCTATTTTTCTTGTTTCTTGTTGGGATCAAGTGGGATTTTTTTCCTGATTTCTGTTTCTGATATTTCATTGTTGGTGTACAAAAATGCCTTTGATTTCTGAATATTGACTTTGTATCCCATTGTATTGCCAAATTCACTTATTATGTCGAGTAGTTTTTCATTGGAGTCTATAGGATTTTCTATGTATACTATCATGTCATCTGCAAACAATGACAGTTTTGCTTCCTCCTTTCCAATTTCGACAGCTTTTATTTATTGTTGTTGTCTCATTGCTGTAGCTAGGGCTTCCAATACTATGTTGAAGAGGCATGGTTGAAGCAGATATCCTTGTCTTGTTCGTGGTCTTATTTTTGTTTTTGCCCATTGAGTATGATGTTGGCTGTAGGTCTCTTGTATATTGCCTTTATTATGTTGAGGAATGCTCCCTCTATTATCACCTTGCTGAGTGTTTTTATCATAAATGGGTGCTGTACCTTGTCAAATGCTTTTTCTGCATGTATTAATATGATCATGTGATTTTTGTCTTTCCTTTTGTTTATATGAAGTATTATGTTTATTGATTTGCCAATATTGTACCATCTTTGCATCCCTGGGATGAAACCCACTTGGTCATGGTGTATGATCTTTTAATATACTGCTGGATGTGGTTTACCAATATTTTGTTGAGGGATTTAAAGTCTATGTTCATCAGTGACATTGACCTGAAATTTTCTTTGTTGTGTCTTTATCTGGTTTTGGGACTAGAATGATACTGGCTTCATAAAAAGAGTTTGGGAGTCTTTCATCTTCTTGGATTTTTTTTGAGTAGTCTGTGAAGGATAGGGGTTAGCTCCTCATTAAATGCTCTGTAGAATTCTCCTATGAAACCATCCCATCTAGGACTTTTGTGTGTTGGGAGTTTCTTGATTACTGCTTCAATTTCATCAGCTGTTATTAGTCTGTTCAGGCTTTCTGCTTCTTCTTTCAGTTTTGGAAGATTATATTTTTCTAGAAATTTGTCCATTTCACCTAGGTTTTCAAGTTTCTTGGCATACAATTGTTCATAGTAATCTCTTACAATCCTTTGTATTTCTGTGGTGTCAGTTGTAATGTCTCCTCTTTCATTTATGATTGTGTTTATTTGGGTCCTCTCTCTTTTTTTCTTGATGAGCCTGCTTAAAAGCTTGTCAATTTTGTTTATCTTTTCAAAGAACCAGCTTCTGGATTTATTGATCCTTAGAATTGTGCTTTTAGTCTCTATGTCATTTAATTCTGCTCTGATCTTGGTTATTTCCTTCCTTCTATTTGCTCTGTGCTGTTTTGTTGTTGTTGTTGTTGTTGTTGTTGTTGTTGTTTGATTTCTTATAGGTGTAGGGTTAGGTTGTTTATTTGAAATATTTTTATCTTTTTTAGGTAGGCCTGTATCGCTATGAACTTCCCTCTCAGGACTGCCTTCTCTGTGTCCCATAAGTTTTGAGTTGTTGTGAGTTCATTTTCATTTGTTTCCATAAACTTTTTGATTTCTTCCTTAATCTCATTCTTGACCCATTCATTGTTTAATAGCATGCTATTCCATCTCCATGAGTTTGAGTGTTTTTGTGTTCTTTCCTTGCGGTTGGTTTCTAGTTTCAGTCCCTTGTGGTCAGAGAAAATGCTTGATATGATTTCAATTTTCTGGAATTTGTTGAGGCTTGTTTTGTGTCCTAGCATGTGGTCTCTCTTTGAAAAGTTCCATGTGCATTGGAAAAGAATGTGTACTTTGCTTCTTTGTGATGAAAGGCTCTCTATATATATCAGTTAAGTCTGTTTGATCTAGGACATTGTCCAATGCTGCAATATCTTTTTTGATATTTCATTTGGAAGGTCTATTCATTTTTTAAGATTTTATTTATTTATCTTTAGAGGGAAAGGGAAGAAGAGAGGGAGAGAAATATCAATATATGCTTGCCTCTCATGCATCCCCCACTGGGAACTGGCCTGCAACCCAGGCATATACCCTGACTGGGAATCGAACTGCAATCCTCTGGTTTGCAGGCCTGCATTCAATCTACTGAGCTACACCAGCCAGGGTGATCTATTCATTTTTGACAGTGGGGTGTTAAAAATCTCCTACTATAATAGTGTTGCTGTCAATATCTTTCTTAAAGTCTCCAAGATTTTTGAGGGCTGAAAATTCCTACAAGGGGTATTTCTCAGGCTTTTTCTTAATACTTAACTGGTACTCAAATCAAGCCATACAGATCATTTAGAGCCAGCAATTTCCAAAACTCAACACCAAAAAAAAAAATAATAATAATTCAAATAAAAAATGGGCAAAGGACCTGAATAGACACTTCTCCAAAAAGGACATACACATGATCAATAGTCATATGAAAATTTCAATGTCAGTAGTCATCAGAGAAATGAAAATTAAAACCACAATGAGATATCACCTTATACCTGTTAGAATGGCTACCATGAATAAATCAACAACAACAACAAAAAACAAGTGCTAGTGGGGTTATGGCGAAAAGGAAACCCACATACAGTGTTGGTAGAAATTCAGATTGGTGCAGCACTGTGGAAAGCAGTATGGAGTTATCTCAAAAAAATTAAAAATGAAACTGCCTTATGACCCAGAAATTCTACTTCTGGGAATTTATCATAAGAAACGTGAAACAGTAATTCAAGAGGATATGTGCACCCTACATTCATTGCAGCATCATTTACAATAGTCAAGAATTAGAAGCAGCCAAAGTGTCCATAAATAGATGAGTGGATAAAAAAGTTATGGTAGGTTTATACAATGAAATACTATTCAGCCTTTAAAAAAGAAGAAAATCATATCCTTTGCAATAGCATGGGTGGACCTGGAGAGCATTATGCTAAGTGAAATAAGCCAGACAGAGAAAGAGAAGTACTAGGTGATTTCACTCACATGTAGAATCTAAGGATCAAAAGAAACTAAGAAACAAATTATAAATATGCTCTTAGAGAACAGACTGACAGCTGTCAGAGAGGAGGGGAATGGCAGGGCTGAATGAAAAGGGTGAAGGGGTTAAGCGGAGACAAAATCTCACAGACACAGACAGCAGTATGGTGATTACTAGAGGAAAGGGGGTGGGGGGAGTACAAGAGAGTAAAGGGGGATAAATGGTCATGGAAAGAGACTTGACTTGGGATGGTGAACACTCCATACAATATACAGATGATGTGTTATAGAATTGTACCCCTGAAACCTATGTGTGAACCAATGTCACTCCAATAAATTCAATAGAAAGTAAAAAGAAAAGAAAAGAAAAGAAAAAAACTGAGCTATGAATGTTAAAGAAATCACAAAGTCAGCAATCTAACCCAAATAGGCTTTTCTTCACTTAATCAGACTTTAAAGTCAGTTCAAATGTGTCAACTTAAATTTCACTTATCTAAAGTTCCCTATTTTTTGGATGTAGGTCTTTGCCTTTCACAACTTCAAATATTTCTATCCAGCAAAGCTATCATTTAGAATGGAAGGGTAGATAAAGTGATTCCCAGATAAAGTTAAAGGAGTTCATCATTACCAAGCCCTTCTTTGAAATATTAAAGGAACTTCTCTAAGAAATAGAAGATGATAAAAAACTATGAACGGTAAAATGACAACAAACTCACAACTATCAACCACTGAGCCTAAAAAACAAAAACAAAAACTAAGTGAACTAGAACAGGAACAGAACCTGAGGAATGAAGCTCACATGGAGGGTTGTCAGTGGGGAGGAGGAGGGGAAGAATGGAGGGAAAGGTACGGGGAATAAAAAGCATAATTGGAGGCATGAAACAGATGGGCAGAGGTTAAGAATGGTATAGGAAACAAAGAAGTCAAAGAACTTAGATGTACAACCCATGGACATGAACTAAGGGGAGGAATGCTGGAGGGTTGGGGGTGCAGGGAGGAGGGGGGATAAAAGGGAAGAAAAATTGGGAAAACCGTAATAGCATAATCAATAAAATACACTTAAAAAAATAAAGTTCCCTATTTCTTGCCAAGTCCCTTCCAGGAAGGGCAGGAGCTAAATGATAGCCAGCATGACTTCAGTCAGCAGCACAGATAGCTTGTGAAGATTAGGGATTCAGAATAGTCACATAAGCAAGGAAACCAGCCAGTGCTGCACCTTTATTAATAAATAAAGAAAGAAAAATGGATATATCAGATTACCGCAGCACTTTCTATGGGAGCTTTTACATCATATTGCAAAATATCTAATATCCTTACATCTCCCATCAGTTCTTTTGTGTATAAAGAGACCATTTACCTCCCTTATGGAGGTATCAAGTGCTTAGTTAATATCAGTTCCTCACCCCTTCTCCTTGCTTGGGTAAGATATATATAAATATATAAAATCAACCTTTTAGGTAAGGCAAGAAAAAGTAAAAATATTATTGTATAGAGAATTATACATATGAATCATAGTCTGCTTTGCACATGAAAGTGACATGGATCATAATCTGAAATTCCACATGCAGTTGACATGATTCATACTCCGTGATCCTATCTAGTTTTTCTTTGTCATTCAGTTTGTATCCAACACTCGAGAACTGATACTAACATTTCCGAAAAAAAGGATGCCTACTTTTGACTTCTAGGATTTGTTCCACTTGAAAGATTCTTTTATGTTCTACTCTGAGATATTTATTTGTTCAGAGTATAGTAGTAATGAAAGGACACTGTTTAAGTGTATATTAAGATATTTGCAGTTATTTATAGAGTTAGAAAAACTAAATTATAGAAAATATCCAATGTTGTGGAATTATAAATGTATGTGTAATACCACACTTCAATTAGGGTATTAATAATACTATATGCTTAAAAATGAATAGGAGGCAAAAGATATTTCTAAAATATTTTAGTGGAAGATATTTCTATTCCTAAGAACAAAGGATAAATGTTAAATCATGGAAAGTTTTCATGAATGGGAATTTTGAAAATAATATTAAAAAGGAAAGTATATAATTTAATATATTACATGATACCTTTTATATTGTAAAATGCAAGTAATCAATAATCACACCATTGTATCTGGAAAAGAAAAAAATCTTGTGAATCCTATTTGGAAAAACTCAGGTGATAAGATGATACAGATTTGCTTAAGGTGATGTGCTTCAACCAGAGTAGCAAACCTTTCTTTCACCTTGTTGCTCCAATAAGAAAAATCATCCTGTTTCTATGCTTCATATACCTACGTCTGTCAGTGCCCTTCTCCTAGATATCTGCCATATAAAACAAAAGTGCTGATCAATTAATACTGCTTTGTTGATACCTCATTACTCTAGAGCAGTGAGGAAATAAATGACTGGTTATAACCACTATTTTCTAATAATATTAAAATGAAAAGGTATTAGAGGTGGTTTTTCATTTAAGAGTCTGTTTTTTTCTGGATCAGATACAGTAAACAAGAATTCAACACATGCAGAAATATGCAATTTAAAATTTTATGTTGCATTTCGTTGAAATGTTAACTGAATAATATTGCTTTGGCACATATGTTATATTCATGTCAATATGTTTCATATGCTAAAAAGATCTGTGTAAGAGTGCCTAGCCTTCCCTGTTTACAAAAGAATTAAACAGCTGTGTGAGTTGGTAGAAGCACAGAGAAATTTAATTAAGGAAGTTTTAGGACAAGTTCAGATTGCTCAACCACACTTATATAATAAATCTTGTGGTTTAATATAGAAAATAAAATATGAGGATAATATTCACTAGATGATCCAATTGAGAGAGAAGAGCCCTTTAGTTGAACTGTGTGTCAGAGGGATATTTTTTCCTTTCTGTTTTTTAAAGCTATGATTAATTAATTAATTAATTTATTTATTTATTTAACTGTAATTGCTGTTCAAGTACAGTTTTCTGTCTTTTACTCCTATCCCAGCCCACCCACCCAGCCCTCCCCAATCCCTCCCATTTCCACCCCCCTAGTTTTTGTCCACGTGTCTTTCATACTTGTTCCTGTAAACCCTTCCCCTTTTCCCCCTGAAATTCCTTCCCCTTAATTAGGTTCTTTTTTTAGACTCCCCAATAGGTTACTGATTAGTAATAATAATAAGACACGAAGTTACACTGAAAGTTATAAAATGAGTATTTGACTAAAAGAATAATCCTGAGTCTTTCTCTAATGTTGTATTACAGCCCAGTTTCTTAAATCAATGGCTAGATTTAAGACTATGAATAATCCTAGCAATGCAGAAAAAGTCAGCTAGGAATATGGTTGGATAATACCCTGGTAACTTCTTACAGAAGTTACTCCTTTGAATAGTTCGAAATTCAAATTTGGCAGTATAATATCCTAAATTTTTCATTGTTGTATTTGCCTTATTTTGACCAACACACACCTTTCTTTTCTTCCTCTCTTAGAAAATTTATTCTGTCAATATCTTAGCAAAATGATTCACAGCAGAAAGGGAATTTATCAAATATTTTTTATAAATGTTTTAAAAGTCTTCTGTACTATCAGAAAGGAGACACTAACAACATTTACTTGTGCCTATATATCGCAAAGATAAAATTATTTTCATTGTAAATTATATTGGATTTTTAGCAATTTACCTCAAATATATAAATGAAAAAAATTATGTTGTATTCACATTATAAGCATTGTTGTTTTATCCTGAATAGTCAAAGAAATATTACATAATTATCTTTTTCATAAGTACTCCTGAGTATGTAATATGTATAATGCTATGTGATGTGTGTCTTTATAAATAAAACCTATTCAGACATATTGAAGGAAAAAAGCAGCATCCCATATCTGAATAGCCATTTCTTTTTAATAATCCCATAAGATAGGATTTCCTAGCTGTTATGTCCTTTTTATTTCTCTGAGGTGATCTTGGAAATGGAGTGTTTGGGATTTTTAGTTTATCCTGATATAAGCCAACCCATTCCTGCTTAGAATACTTTAAGTTTATATCTGTGGGTTTAATTACTAGATTCTTAAATAAAAGTTGTGTTACTAAATTCTAAAGAATGATGACAAAATAATTTTAAATGGGACTTTATTTGATATTATTAACAGTATATCCTAGAAATTAATCACTTTCTATTGTTTGGATTGGGAAAAGTAAAAATTGAAGATTTTCTTTAAAAAGATTTTATTTATTTTTAGAGAAGAGGAAGGGAGGAAGAAAAAAAGGAGAGAAACATCAATGTGTGAAAGATACATCGATTGGTTGCCTTGTGTGAGAGATACATTGATTGGTTGCCTCTTGTACACCCCCAACTGGGGACATGGCCAGCAACCCAGGCATGTGCCCTGACTGGGAATCGAACCAGAGACATTTCAGTTAGAAGGCTGGCATTCAATCCACTGAGCCACACTAGCCAGAGTAAAATTGAAGAATTTAATGGGTGCTATTAACGGGATATTAACAGTCTGCATTTTTGTCATGGTCAAATATTGAGAAACTAATATATTAATAGCAGTGATATACATATATGGGTAGTGATTATTGCATTTATAATTAAAATATTAATCCAAATATGGATCATATAGTTTATGTTTCTAAGTGTTAAAACATGAATTCGTAAGAGCACAGATACATTTTGTTTTTATTTGCAGTAGAGAATTTCATTCTATAAATAAAACTGATAGAATATAATTCATCACTTTTAAACACATGGATGAAAATATTGCCATATACATGACTGGGGCTTGTTCTGAAAATAAATTATTTCAATGATTGGGGAGAAAACCCCAATGAGGAAATCTTGAGGTGAAAACTGACAACACTCCTATACAACAATGAAAAACCTTTTAAGGATGAAGAAATTGTAATATGTATAGGACTTGTAGGTACATAAAGATAGAACATTCAGGAGCCAGTAAATTTTTTCATGCTGTCAGAGTATTCAACGGTACATATGAGCTGTCGTACTTCAGTCATCAACATCCAAAAAATCTTAGCATTTTACAAAACAACTTTCCTATAGAAACAATTCAACTTCATACTAACAGACATATGGATACTAACGGATAAAGTAAAATAGCAGTTGCCAGCTTCTGGATCTTTGCTATCTTTCTTCTACCTCCTTTTTGACCAGGGCCCAGTAGCCTGTGGTACCAATATCCTTCTTTCCCTTTTGCTAAGTCAGAGAGAGGGTGAAGGAGAGGGAGAGGGAATCAGAAAAGTCAAGAGACTAAAGGGCAAATGGGTGTGTGGTTCTCAGAATTCGTTTTATCATTTTGGCTTCTATTATCTTTGAGATTTACTATGAGTCTATTTGGGAAAAGAGAAGCAGAAAAAAGCTATTGAGAAGTATATACACTTACCTTGTTATGCCCTCACAGGACAGACACTCTAGAACCATCTTCTTTGACTCATGAAGTAAAAAGAATCTATGAATTTATTAAGTAAAAGAAAGCTCCACCAATTTTACTATCCTTACCTCCTTTACCCCCTCACTAAAACATTTGATAGACAAAATTTTGGTTTCTCTGATGTTAAAGTGGAGTTAATTCTGTTTTGCAATTCTAAATTCAAAACCAGCAAATATATTAGGTTGGTTGAGCTACATTTATTAATTCTATGATCCTTTATATATTTTTTAAAATATATTTTATTAGTTATACTATTATGGTTATCCCAATCCCCCCCGCCCCTTGTCCCTTTCCACACAGCACCCTCTGCTCCCTCAGGCAATTGCCACAAATCATTCACGTCTTTGGGTGAGGCATATTAGTTCTTTGGTCGCTCCATTTCTTATACTGTTCTTAACATCCCCTTGTCTACTCTGTACTTACCAAATAGTACTTCGTAATCCCTGCACCTTTCCCCCATTCTCTCCCTACCCTCTCCCAGTTTATAACCTTCTAAATGATCTCCACATCTATGATTCTGCTCCTGTTCTGCTTGTTTGCTTAGTTTGTTTTTCTTACATTCAGTTGTTGGTTGTTGTGAATTTATTTCCATTTTAATGTGCATAGTTTTGATCTTCTTCTTTTTCTTATAGAACTCCCTTTAACATTTCATATAACAATGGCTTGGTGATGATGAATTCCTCTAGTTTTACCTTGTCTGGGAAGCACTTTATCTACTCTTCAAATCCAAATGATAGCTTTGCTAGATAGAGTAATCTAGGTTGTAGTTCCTTGCTTTTCATCACTTTGAATACTCCTTGCCAGTCCCCTTCTAACAGTGCAAAGTTTCTCTTAAGAAATCAGCTGACAGTCTTTGAAATAAAGAACAAACTGACAGTAACCAGGAGGGAGGTGGGAGGGGATAACAGAGGGAAAATGGGAAGGGTCATCAAGGAATATGTATAAAGCACCCATGGACAAAGTTAAAGGAGGGTAGGATCCAGGGTGGGAGGTGGGGTTGGTTAGGGTGGATGGGAATGGTGGTGGGGGGTGGAAAATGGAGACAATTGTATTTGAATGACAATAAAAGAGAGAGAGAGAGATCTGCTTCCCCCCAAAAAAAGAAATCTGATGACAGTCTTAGGGGAATTTCTGGGAATATCTGCCTTTATCTTGCTGCTTTTAAGATTTTCTCTTTATCTTTAACTTTTGTCATTTTAATTATGGTGTGTCTTCTTGTGGTCTCCTTTGTGTTCAACTTGTTTGGGATTCTCTATGCCTCCTGAACTTACATGCCTATTTCCTTCACCAAATTAGGGAAGGTTTTTAAATTATTTTTTCAAATAAATTTTCAATTTCTTGCTCTTCCTCTTCTTCTTCTGGCATCCCTATGCTTCAGATGTTGATACATTTGGAGATGTCCCAGAGGTGCCTTAATCTATTCTTGTGTTTTTTTAAATTCTTCTGGCTGTTCAAAAAAATCATTTAATGATTTTTTTCTTTCTTATATTCCAAATTATTGATTGATTTAATTCTTGGCTTTATCCCCTCCACTGTTGGTTCCCTGTAGATTTTTTTTTTATTTCACTTAATGTAAACTTCATTTCTGCTGGGTCTTTTTTATGCTGTTGAAGTACACAATGAGTTCCTGGAGCATCCTGAAAACTAGCGTTTTGAACTCTGCATCTGATATTTTGCCTATCTCCATTTTGTTTCTTTCTTTTTCTGGAGTTTTGATCTGTTCTTTCATTTGGGCCATATTTCTTTCCTCAATTTGGCAGCCTCCCTGTTTTTGTTTCTGTGTATTAGATAGGAATGCTTTGACTCCCTGTTTAAGTAGTGTGGCTTATTGTAGAAAAGCTCACTTATAAGATGTATGGGTGGAGCCTTAGGTAATCACCAGGGTGGGGGAACTATGTCATGGCTCTGGGGCTGTATGTGGGAAGGGCACAGAGAGGAGACAATGTCACCACATGGCCTCTGGAGTTTTGCCCAGGAGGAGGCTGTCTTCCGGCAGTCACCCTGTTCCTAAGCACTTCACTTTTTCCCTGTATGCCATTGGTGTCCTTCCAGCTGTAGCCCTGGTGCTGAATCTCAGAGGGGAATGGGTCTGTGTAAGTCCTAACACTGTTGTGGACCCTTTAGGAGGAGTTTCCCTATAATCATGCAGTTTTTTCTACCATCCCAAAGACCACTGGTTTTTACAGTTAAGATTATGGGCACTTATCCTCATGGCACTCAAACCCTGGGCTGGGTGGTCTGATGTGGGACTTGAATCCCTTGCTCCTGAAGTATCCCTCCAGATTTTTATCCACCACATATGAATGTGGGACCACTCTCTGTACCACTCCATGTCTCTACACCTCTCTGTGCATCTCCTTGTCTCTGCCCCTCCTACCCATCTGGATGAATGTGGCTTCTTTAAATCCTTGGTTGTCATACTTCCATACAGCTCGATTTTCTGATGAATCTGAATATACATTTTATAATCTAGTTGTAATTTTTGCTGTAGTTGTGTGGGGAATCATAACATGTTTACCTATGCCTCCCTCTTGACCAGAAGTCTAATTCATTATATTTTGTAGGAATCTGTCCTATATTCTTAAAATATAATTGTATATAGCTAAAATGATTAACATTTCTCATTTTTCCAATTATATTGCCCTTCCCTCTAAGACAATTCTTTCCATAATCATAGTCTTTTAACTGCAGTATGCCTTTATAATACTAGTACTAAAGAATAAAGCATTCAGGCACAATTCCTCTATAAAGATTCTAATACCATTTTGTGTATGTATATATAAAACTAATACTATATCTTCCAGGGGACAGAGAATGAAGAGAAATGAGAACATTTATGTAAAAATGTGTCATTGAAATATATGCACTATGTGTTCCTGGGTACCTAGAGATAAGCAACTCACAGTTCTCATCTTCAAAGAGCATAAAGTTCATAGGAAAGATAGAAAAGAAATGCAACTACTAACTATTCAAAATATGGTCTAAAGACAACATACAGTCATTATCTGAGACCATGTTAAAACTGTACAATATCAGGTTATACCCCAGACCTACTGGAGCAGAACATGAATTTTCACAGAATCTCTACACAGTTTGTATGCACATTAAAGTTTAAGAAACATCCTCTGATTCAAACCTGAGTCACGTTACTGCCATAAACTTACAATAAACAAAGAGATTGAGAAGTTTGAAGATGGGAAGGTGGTATGATGGGATGAAAAATTCCTGGTGCCTGCACTTACTTTATTCTCTGAATAGAGGAGATATCACCAGTCAGACCACTTTTACTAGCATAAAAATAAATGTTTTAATAGAAATTTTGTTTTTGAATATTTTTGGTTTATACATGATTTGGAAAAATAGGCATATTATTGTTGAAAATGTCAGATTGACAGAAATATGATTATATAAATCTATATTAAAATAAGTTTTTTTTTAAATGTATTTTATTGGGGTGAAACTGATCAACAAAATTATACAGGTTACAAGTGAGCAATTCCACAACATATCATCTGTATATTGTATTTTCACCACCCCAAGTCAAATTTCCATCTATCATCATTTATTTCCCCTAAACCCTCCTCCACCACCCTCAACCACACCTCCCCTTGAGAATTGTCACACTGTTGTCCATGTCTGTGGGGTTTTTTTCAATTTTTTTCTCAATCCTTCTATCCCTTCACTCTCCGTGCCCCACCTCCAACAGCTGTCAAACTGTTCCCTATCTGTGACTCTGTCACTATTTTGCTTGTTTATTTATTTTGTTCATTAGATACCACATATGAGTAAAACCATATGGTATGTTTTTCTCTGACTGGCATAATGTTCTCCAGGTCCACACTTTGCAGAGTAAGATTTCTTTTTGTATGACTGAGTAGTATTCCATTTTGTGCATGTACCACAGCTATTTTATCCACTCATCTGCTGATGAACACTCAGGCTGCTTGTAAACATATAGCTATTGCAAATAACACTGTAATCAATATAGGGATGCATATATTCTTTTGAATAGATTAAAGACTTAAATATTAGACTCAAAACCATAAAAATCCTAGAAGAAATCATAAGCAGTAAAATCTTCGACCTTGTTCCTAGCAATATTATTTCTTACGTATCTCTTTGGGCAAGGGAAATAACAGAAAAATAAACAAATGAAAATAGCAAACTGAAAGCTTTGCATGGCAAATGAAACCATAAAAAAAATGAAAAGCCAACCCCCTAACAAGGAGGATATGTTCACTGATACATCTGTTAAGGGGTTAATATCCAAAATTTATAAAGAACTTATAAAACTTAACAACAACAATGATCAATCCTATAAAAAAATGGGCAAAAGACCTGAATAGACACTGCTCCAAAGAGGACATACGGATGGCCAACAGACATATAAAAAGAAGCTCAATGTCACTAATCATCAGAGAAATGCAAATTGAAACCATAATGAGATATCACCTCACATCTGCGAGAATTGCCATAATCAATAAAACAACAAACAACAAGTGTTAGGGAGGATGTAGAGAAAAGGGAACCCTATGCACTGTTGTTGAATACAGATTGGTGCAGCACTGTGGAAAGCAGTATGGAGTTAACTCAAAAATTTTTTAAAGAATGGAACTACCTTATGACTCAGTGATTTCATGTCTGCAAATTCATCTGAAAAAACACAGAAGTTTTACTTCTTATTTTATCCATTGTAAGGTTTGCAGAAGCATGAGTGACCATGGTGGCAGTGACTACATAGGAAACTTTTCTGAGTCAAGATTCCAACCCAGACCACATCAGTAGACCCAGCTTACATGAAGAAGATCATTTAGAAACTGAGGCGGTTAAAGTCATTTTCATGTTCTTTGAAGTTTTAAATAAATGTGGGAACTAAGAAGGTCACAGCACCAGGTTTTGATCAGGTCTAATTTGTGCAAATCAATACCTCAGCCACTCTCTTTCCGCCTCTTCTCTTTGACTCTCCATTCAGGATACTGTGAACATGTTGACTGTGACCAGGAGTCATCTGAGCAATTGACTATTTTCTACTTCCCCTTTACTTGTTATATTGGTGTGTTTGAATGTTATTTCTCCCACATTGAAGATCAAATAAGGGATACCTTCTAAAATGGTTTTTATGTGACTGTGTATAAGTATATGAGTAAACGACATACAAGAATCATGTATAAGTGCTGAGAAAAACGTGATATTAATTCATGATTGTATGATTAAGACAGAGATACAAAAGTAAAAAAAGTCTTTACATCACAGGGCATGTAGAGATACTAAATTATTTTAAAATAATTCTTTCTTTGTAATTAGAGAAATAAAATTTATTTATTTTTATAAATCTTCTGTTCAATTACAGTCATCCTAATTTTTCACCATTGCTCTCCCCTTCCTCACCCACCCTCCCCTTCCTCAATCAATCCCCAACCTGTTGTCCATAACCATGGGTCCTTTATACATGCTCCTTTACTACACTCTTCTCCTTCTTTCCCCTGTTATCTCTCCCCTCCCTCCCGTCTGGTTACTGTCAGTTTGTTCCTTATTTTCATGTCTCTGGTTCTATTTTGCTCATTTGTTTTATTCATTAGGTTCTACTTATAGGTGAGATCATATGGTATTTGTCTTTCACAGCCTGCCTTATTTCACTTAGCATAATGCTCTCCAGTTCCATCCATGCAAAGGATAGGAGTTCCTTATTTATTTCTGTTACATAGTATTCCATTGTGTAAATCACCAGTTTTTTTATCCACTCATTTACTGATGGGCACTTAAGCTGTGTCCAAAACTTGGCTATTGCAAATAATGCTATGAACATTTTCTTCTTAACATGTCATATTTGCTTGTGGCATACCTCAAAAGGCAAGAATATTTTGGGATGTAATTGTTATGCTCTGGAGCCAAATTAGGAAAATAAATTGTTACAAAGAAAAAGCTTAATATTTGGAATTTGATTCAGTTATTTTATTAATAATTACTTGATTTAGTAAGGCATAATGCATTTTTAACTTTTGCATTTCTTTTTCTTTCTGTTTTAAAATTATATTTTATTGATTATGCTATTACAGTTGTCCCAATTTTCCCCCTTAGTCCTCCTTCGCCCAGCACCCTCCACTCTCCCAGGCAATCCCCACACTATTGTTCATGTCCAGGGGTCATGTGTATAAGTTCCTTGGCTACTCCATTTCCCATACTGTGCTTTATATCACCATGGCTATTTGATAACTACCTATTTGTACTTCTTAACCCCCTCACTTCTACACCCTCTTGCCATTTGACAACCATCAAAGTGTTCTCCATATCCATGATTCTGTCTCTGTTCTTCTTGTTTGCATAGTTTGTTTTTTAGATTCAATTGTTGATAGATATGTATTTACTGCCACTTTATTGTTTATAGTTTGGTCTTCTTTTTCTCAAATATATCCCTTTAACTGTGCATATAATAATGGTTTGGTGATAATGAACTCCTTTAGATTTTTCTTGTCTCCGGAGTTCTTTATCTGCCTTGCAATTCTGAATGAGATCTTTGCTGGGTAGAACAATTTTGATTGTAGGTCCTTGCTTTTCATGACTGAATATTTCTTGCCAATCCCTTCTACTCTGCAGTTTTTCTTGAGGAATCAGCTAGAAGTCTTATGGAAACTCTCCTGGAGGTAACTAACTTTTTTCCTCTTGCTGCTTTTAAGATTCTCTCTGTATCTTTAACATTTGGCATATTAATTATGATGTGTTGTTGAGTGGGCCTCTGCACCCATCTTGTTTGGGACTCTCTGTGCTTCATGGATTTGCATGTCTATTTCCTTCACCAAATTAGGGAAGTTTTCTTTCAATATTTTTCAAAAAGTTTTTCACTTTCTTGCTCTTTCTCTACTCCTTCTGGCTCCCCTATGATGTGAATATTGGAGTGCTTGAAGTTAGGCTAGAGGTTGCTTACACCATCCTCATTTTTTTGGATTTGTTTTTCCTCTTATTGTTCTGATATAGTTGTTGTTTTTCTTTTCTTTCTTATGTTCTAAATCATTGGTTTGAATCTTGACTTCATCTACTCTATGGTTATTTCCCTGTATATTGTTGTTTATTTCAATTAGGGTATCTTTTGTTTCTGACTGAATCTTTTATATGCTATTCAGGTACTTACTAAGTTCCTTGAGCATCCTTACAACCAATGTTTTGAACTCTGCACCTTATAGATTGCTTATCTCCATTTCATTTTGTTCTTTTTCTGGAGTTTTGATCTGTTCTTCCATTTGGGCCATGTTTCTTTGTATCTTCATTTTGACAGCCTTGTTGTGTTTGTTTTCATGTATTAGGTAGAGCTGCTATGTCTCCCTGTCTTGGTAGTGTGGCCTAATATAGTAGGTATCCTACAGGGTCCAGTGGCATAGCCTCCCCTATCACCCAAGATGGGTACTCAAGGTATGCCCTTTGTGTGGGTTGAGTACACTTTCCTCTTGTAGTTGAGCCTTGATTGCTGTTGGCAGGTCAATGGGAGGGATTTACTCAGGCCAGTCAACTGCAAGGACAGATTTTGGCCAATGACCACCAACCTCTGCCCTCTGTGGAGGATTAGCTCTGTGAAGGCACGATGGTGGTACTCCAATGTGGTCTATAGTTATCCACTGGGTGTAGAGGCTCTAGGGTTGCCCAGGTAGTATAGACCAAGTTCAGTCCCCACCTGTGCTTTGTCCAGGGCTACCCTGCCTGAGCTATGAAACAATCTGAGATGGCTGCTACTTTTGCTGGGCTTGGAGATTCCCAGGCAAAGTCAAGATATGAATCTAAGCTGGCTGCTGCTACTACCATGCCTGGGGACACTTAGCAAGTGGTACAAGGGTTGGGGGCTTACTAAGGCAGGCTGTTGCTTATTTGAAAGTATTTAAGAATTTGTGAAGCATGAGGTAAGACCGACCATTAGTACGGAAAAGTCACAGTTAACATTTTGGGTGGGTCTGTAATTTGGGTAGGACAGAGTCTGTAGGGCTCTCCTGGGTGGATCAAACAGTGTTAGACTGGTTGATGGAGACTCAGATATGGCACGCACCTGGCTCTGTGTGGGAAGTCTCAGAAAAGGGACAACGGCCTCTGCCTGCCTTTCTGTCTAGGAGGAAGCTGTCCCCCAGCTCCCACTTTCACACCAGACACTTCAGTTCCTCCCTGTATGCAACTATACCTTTCAAGCTGCTACCCCAGTGCTGGATCTCAGAGGGAGCAAGTCCGAGGAAGTCCATTTGTCAGTTCTGTAAAGGAACTGCTTGGGCCTCAAAAGTTTCTGCCACCAATTCAATCCCCATTTGTTTTTGCAACCAGAAATAATGGGAATTTATATCCCTGGCACTGTAACCCTGGGCTGGGGGGCCTTGTATGGGACTGGGACTCCTCATTCCCAAGATGCCCCTCCTGAATCTGTACCCACCACATGTGGATATGGGACTAGCTCATTCAGCATCTCTGGCCTTCCTACCCATCTGGGTAGTTGTGGTTTCTTTAATCCCATAGTTGTCAAAATTCTTTTCAACTCAATTTATGATGTTTTTGAGTGGTGGTTTTTCTATATTTTAGTTTTAATTTTGATATGGTTGCTCAAGGAGGCAAGCTGTGTTTACTATCTGCCATTCTGACTAAAAGAGAATACCTTTTATTCTTTATATATGAGGGGGAACCTTCCCTCCAAATAGAATTTATTTATTTAAAAAATTGTTTTTATTCTTCCATGTTTTAACTTCAGTGACCTTCAAAGTACTCTTCATGTGATGCGATAAACCCATAAAGACATTTTTCTGCTGCTTAAAATAGTTTTTGAACTTGTCAATTTTGATGCCTTTTAATGCTTCTGTGTTTTTTGTTTCCCCTCTTCCACATCAGCAAACTGTTTCCCTCTTAGGCCCTTTTTCATCTGGGGAAGTAAAGAAAAAAATTATTTGTGTCAAGAAGCAGTTAACAAGTAAGTTGGGGCATAAGGGTCATGCTGTTTTTTGGCCAAAAACTGTTGAACACTCAAAGTGTGGGTAGGTACACTCATAAATCACCCACCATAAAATGGGAAAATGCATTGAGTCTTCAAGTATAACTCACTGAAGCTAAATGCCAGCTCCCACAACAACACTAGCTGGTACACTGATACTTATGGGTTCCTATTGTAGAACATTTATATAGCAGGAGAAGCCTGTATTTTAAGGGGTCTGCCTTCAAGAAGAAAATTTCCAGTTTTTTTTGGTGTCCCTCCTCATATATGTCAGTTTTCAGATCTAACTAGAGTTAGAATGCAATTCATTGTCATTGTTTACAATTTACATTCTGTCAATTGAGGTTTTCTTCTTAGGATACAAATATTTAGGAGAAAATGCTTGGACATAAAAACTGACTTTATAAGTTAGAAAAGGTAAATAGGTTTTTGTATACCATATAAGATCACCTTACAGAAGACTTGATTTTTTTAATGCATTCTAAAGGTTTCAAGTATTCCTAAATATCTAGTCTAATTAATCTCTTTTTCAATTGCAACCCTATTATTAGGAACTTTTGTAGGATTATTCCAAACAGTAATTTTTTTATTATAAGTATATGATTAGTTTATTCAGGTTATACTATAGCCTTCAAAAAGCCTCTTCTGCATGTTTCAGTGATAAATTGGTAAACTTAAAATCTTTGTATTTATATTTAACTAAGAATTGATGCTTGGGGACTATCCAGAAAGCATAATCCCCTGCAGTAATTTCCAAGGGGAATTTAATTCAGAAAATTAATTGTATAGGTGATAAAATAGCTGAGAAAAAATAACTAGTAACAATAGGGATAAAGTAACTTAGAAATCAACACTATCAAGGATTCACTAACATCCACAGAGTAGAGAATTGCGTGGAGGAAACCGGAAGACTGAAACATGGAATCTTCTTGGATTAGAGGATAGAACAATGATGGGCCTGGATGGTGGCAGCTGGAGTCACAGAAGAGATAAGGTGCTACCAGTGACACGGCCTAAAGAGGAGACAGTCTAGCTGCCTCCTCATCCTGCCCTCCATCTCTCGTCATCAACCTCCATTGACTGACCCAAGCTGGCAGTCAGCTAGCATGAGACCCAAGAAAATAAGCTTTCAGGAATTAGAAGGATGAGAACTTAATCTGCTAGCAAACAGGCCCAAGACCTGAAAAATTATCTTATAGGTTTTTGTAAACAAATGCAAAAAGTAAAGTTTTAAAAGCAATTGGTGACAGCAAAGACAGGAACGTACACATTGCCCTCAAACTTCGCTCTCCTGAGATATCTAGCACCTGCATTTTTCTTTCATCAAAGAGGGCAGTGAATCACAAAAGAAATCATAGCAGAAAGAGAATTATATTAATCAAAGCAATTCCTGGTGAAAGGAGGCATGGAAATCTTTAAGCAAGTTACAGAAAGAAAGCTACACTCTTCAAACCACTGAACTGAAAACAAAGCTTCAGATGATAACTACATGATTTGACAAAGATACCTTAAATTGCTCAGGGAAATCTCTTTCTTTACAGTAATGTTTCAGGCTATTTAAAACAGAATCTCAGTCAAGGAAATAAACAAAGATGCTAGGATTGGACATAGAAGACAGATGAATTTGGCTGTTAGCCACATACAAATGGAAGCCAAAATTATGCTGACTAAAAATGGAGCCAAGCAATGTCATATAGATTTGAAAACCATGTTGTGCCAAGGAAGATGTTAATGTTTTTCAATTTTCAGGTTTAGTAAGGATCATAAGTTGTTTGATTTTTAAATCTAATATATATCTTAAATATTTCTGCAATTTTGCAATGCCCCCTTTTTAAAAATTCTAGATTTAACAGTTTAGTCTAGATTCCAAGCCTGATTAAATGGGTGGTATAATCCAGTATTTTGGTTCATTTAGGTGTATCTCATTGATTTGTATTGCATGACTTATCATATGATATTAACTCATTGGAGTAAAGATATTTTGAAATTACTTATAGTTCTTGCTTAGACAAGCAATTGAGTCACTCATACCCCTGGAGGACACACGCTGGGACTTTGCTAGATGTAAAATGTTGGAGGGATGTTTCCTGCTTTCTCTTTCTTGTGCCCTGTGACTGAGAATAAAGATCAAGAATCATCTTTGCTTAGTATAATGATGTGGAGCAACTAGACCAAAGACATATGTGGTGAAATTATTTGCAATTGTGGGATTTGTGAGCATATTTTCAAAGATGTTCAAAAGCTCATATGTAAATGCATATTTATACATTTGGGACTGCTAATATTTCCTAATATTTTAAATATCTGAAATGACTATTATAACATTTTGTATCTTTAGATAAGAAATGAAGTTTAACTGGAAAAGGAATCTTTCATAAACCTTTCAAATGTTGCCATTATTTTTGTAAGTTTATGAATGATAGCTAAAGTAATTGTAATTTTCCAACACATAAACCTCATGATGTTAAATGGCATTTGTATATTTGTACCATTACTTTGTTCCAGAAAGGGTTTCCAGAGATTTTTAAAGGGATATAAAATGGAACAAAGTAGCATGAGAAAGGTCAAGTGAGTGGGATTAGAAAAATACACGTGTGGGTGTGTGTCTGTATTTACTGTGGTTTGTTTTATTGTTGACAAGATGCAAAACAACCCAAGTGGCACCATTAAATATCCAGGTTATATAAGGAGGTGATAATGCTAATAATATGTGCCAACATACGTTGTAAATATCATAGAATAATACACATATGAGATTTTATTATAGTTTTCTTATTTGAGCCTAAAAACACCCAGAAGAAAGAACATTTAACCCTATTATTTTGTTTTTGATGGCTTTAAAATCAGAAAACTTATACAATTTTTTAAATAGACCTTTAAAGCTTATTTTCCTCTGTCCTAACTCCCTATTGTTAATGTGACTTCCTTATTATAGAACTGTATGCACTTAAAGACACTTTTAGAGATCTAAGATGGCGGAGAAGGCAATGGAAGGTACACTGACCTCCTCCCAGGAACAATATGGAATGACAACTACATTGTGGAGAAAGAATTATGAATTAACAACTGAACACTAGCTGGAGAGAAACCTTATAATCAAGGACAAACAGATGAAAGACTTCACCACAGCGAGACTGGAAAGGAGTGTGGAAGAGGCACGAGAGGGCTGGCTGGGCTCCTGTTGGCAGCAGCTGAAGTTCTAGAGCAATATTTCAGTGGCCAGTGGATCCCCCTGAGAAGAAGGGGCTCTAAATCCCAAGCTGGGCTCCCCAACCTATAGCACCAGAGCCAGGAAGGAACCCCGATAACATCCAGCTGTGAAAAGCAGCAGGGTTTCTGTCTGCCCGGGAGGGACAGATGGCGATGCAGAAAGCCTCTTGAAGGGCAAATATAGAAAAGTTCATTTGAAGACACTTACCCTGGGCTCCAGCAGAAGGAGGGCAGAGTGGACTAGAGACATTTGAGGAGAGTCTGGGGTTGGTGACTCTGGGGAGAGAACTGAAGGAACAGCCATGAGAATCCCTGTGCTGGGTCATTCTCCATAGTGCAGAAGTCATCTTTCTCAGGCAAAGCACTCCCCTCTCCATGTCTCAGCCTGAGGGGAAGCAACAGCCCTGCCTGCAGGAATTTCACCAAACATTCCCAGAAGCACATACACCTCTCCTTCTCAAACCATTTCATAAAACCCAAGAGGAGGGAAGGCTCCCAAATGCATTATTTCAGGATAAACAGCATTATCTTAATTTCAAAACCAGATAAAGACACGATAAAGAAACTTATAGGCCAATATCCCTGATGACATAGATGCTAAAATCATAGATTAAGTGTTATTTATTCATGGAATGCAAGGTTGGTACAACATTCTTAAATCAATAAATGTGATGCACCACATAAAACAAAATGAAGGATCAAAGCCATATGATCATATCAACAGATGCAGAAAAAGCCTTTGATAAAATCCAGCATCAATTTATGATAAAAACTCTGAGCAAAGCGGGATTAGAGGGAACATACCTAAACACAGTAAAGGCCATAAATGACAAACCCACTGCCAGCACCATACTCAATGGGCAAAAACTGTAAGTGTTCCCCTTAAGACCAGGAACAAGACAGGGATGTCCACTTTCATCTCTCTTATTCATAATAGTACCGGAAGTCCTAGCAATAGCAATCAGACAGGAAGGAGAAATAAAAGGCATCCAAATTGGAAAGAAATAAGTAAAACTGTCATTATTTGCAGATGACACGATACTGTGCATAGACAATTCCAAAGATTCCACCAAGAAACAATAAATGAACTCAACAAAGTATTAAGATACAAAACGAATAGTCAGAAATTGGTTGCATTTTTATATGCCAAAGATGAAACAACAGAAAGTGAAATTAAAAAAAAAAGTCCAGTTCACAATTACATCAAAAAGAATAAGATATCTAGCAATAAACTTTACTAAGGGTGTAAAAGGACTATACTCCAAAAGTTATACAATCCTGAAGAAGGAAACTGAAGAAGATTCAAATAAGTAGAAGCACATACCATATTCATGGAGAGAAAGAATTAACATCATTGAAATGTCCATATTACCCAAAGCAATCTATATATTCAATGCAATTCCTGTCAAGATTCCAATGATGTGTTTCACAGAACTAGTACAAATATTGCAAAAATTTGTGTGGAACTACAAAAGGTCCCACATAGCAACAATGATCCTGAGAAAGAAGAACAAAGTTGGAGGAATCATGCCACCTAATATGAAACTATACTATAAGGCCATGGTAATCAAATAGCATAGTACCGGCATAAAACAGACACATAGATTAATGGAACAGAATAGAGAGCCCAGAAATAAATCCACAACTTTACAGTCCATTAATATTTGACAGAGGAAGCAAGCACACACAATGGGCTACAGATAGTTTATTCAATAAATGGTGTTGAGAAAATTAGACAGATACATGCAGAAAAATGAAACTAGATCACCTTCTTACACCACACACAATAATAAAATAAAAATGGATTAAAGATTTAAATGTTAGACACAAAACTATAAAAATCATAGAAGAAAACATAGGCGGAAAATCTTGGACATTGTTCTTAGCAATATTTTATCAGTTATATCTCCCCAGGCAAGGGAAACAAAAGAAAAAATAAACAAATGGTCATACATTAAACTAAAAATGTTTTTGCACAACAAAGGAAAGCATCAACAAAATAAGACAACCCACAGAATGGGAAAACATAAACACTCATACATCTGATAAGGGGTCCATATTCTACTTTATAAAGAAATTACAAAACTCAACACTAAAACAACCCAATTAAACAATGGGCAAAGGACCTGACTAGACATTTATCCAAAGACGATATACAGATGGCCAATAGACATATGGAAAAATGCTCAACAACACTAATCATCAGAAAGATGCAAATTAAAACCATGTTGAGATACCATTTCACACCTGTCAGGATGGCTGTTGCTAATAAATCAACAAACAGCAAGTGCTGGAGAGGATATGGAGAACAGGGAACCCTGCATTGTTGGTGGGAATGCAGGCTGGTGCAGCCACTATTGAAAGCAGTATGGAGACACCTCAAAAAATTAAAAATGGATCTGCCTCTTGACCCAGTGATCCCACTTCTGGGAATATAGCCAAAGGAACCCAAAACACTAATTCAAAAGAACATAAGCACCCCTATGTTTTGCAATGCTATTTACAGTCACAAGATATGGAAGCAGCCCAAGTGTCCATCAGTAGATGAGTGACTAAAACAACTATGGGACATTTAGACAGTGGAATACTACTCAGCCATAAAAAAGAAGAAAATTTGACCCTTGTGACAGTATGATTGTACCTGGAGAACATTATACTAAGTGAATTAAGCCAGGCAGAGAAAGACAAATACTCATGTATGGAATCTAGTGAACAAACTGAACTAATAAGAAAAATGGGAACAGACTCATAGGTGGAGAGCAGGATGACAACTAGTTTGAGGGGTGAGTTGGTGGAGGGATTGAGCAAAAAGGAAAAAAGGACTCATGGAAATGGACAACAGTGTGGTGATTGTGGGGAGTGGAGGGAGGTATAAGGGGACTAAATGGTAATGGAAAAAATACAATGAAGATTAAAACAATAAACAAGATAGATAGATAGATATAGATAGATAGATACATAGATACATAGATACATAGATAAACAAACAAACAAACAAACAAACAAATAAAGCACCTTGTAGTGTTTGGATCCTCCTATTTAAAACCTGTAATCCACCTCAAAGTCTTAAATCACCATCTGAATCCAATCTCCTAAACTTTGTTCCCTTATACAACTCTCAGATGTATAAACTTTATCAGTCTGTATCCCTGCATCCATTCTGATTTTCCTGCTCTGCCTCCGGACCTCAGAATATTGCTAGTAATATCTGTGGTCCTAGCTTCTTGTGTTGTTCATCTTGTTTCTCATCCTCATTTCTCCCAGTTCTCACCTGTGGCAGCTTCCAGGTTCCTGCTGAATTCTTCTGAAGGTAATTGTGTTAACATACCACTGGCAAGCTTCTTTGCAAATAGTCACTCTGTTGCCCCATCTGGATGAGCTGCTCTAATTTCTCTCTTTTGCCCTCATCCCTCCAGGCTGTCTCATGATTTTAATACATATTTCCTCTCATCTCCTTTGTCATTCTTTATAGTTAGGGCATTTTATTCTCATTTCTCTTCTTTCTTTTCCTCTCATAGTCTTAAAACAGTAAGTCTTAAAACAGTAAGTCTTAAAACAGTAAGTTTTAAGTTATCAAAATAACTAAAAACAAGTTCATTCATTCATGCATTCATTTTCTCTGCTTTGTAAACACTGCCACAATTCATCAGGGCTAGGAAGAATGTTACAATATGATATAATATGTTTCAAATACTACAGGAGCCCAGAGGAATTTGGAAAGGGTACAGGAACTTTGCCAGCACTTTATGTCATTTCAACTAGATCTCGAGGGATTTACAGGACAATGTGACAAAGGTCTTTAGAGGACAGAGCAAAGCAAGGGTACAAACTTGGAAGGCATGAAACTTGATATAAGGAGGAGTGTTGAACATTTGGATGAGAACAGAGTGCCAGGCTTAGAAGACAAGTGGTAGGAAATGGCACTGGTCCTGTAGGTTGGGGCTTCTTACAGAACCCAGGTTCATCTAAACTGAAAACCCATCTTCTTAATTGTTTTGCATTATTCTCCGAGGAAGTCCTGCCAAATTTTATCTATAATAAATCCATAATCTCTTTCAGAAGCTAGTTTACTCTAAGACATAGGAGTCTGCACTATCAATGTTATAACATAAGCTTTGCAAACTCAACTATCTACAGTAGCCATAATCAGTAGCTCTATAAGACTGTGATGCAGCAGCTTTATGGGGCTCTATGATATCTGGAGAATGAATGTACCACTGAAACATGACTGCCTCTTCTTAGGTCTACAGATCGATCTCATGAGAAATGTCAACTCTTTTTCTAGGAATCCTGGAAATCCAGATGTTAGTTAACAACTAATTTTAAATTTTACTTATAATTAATTAATTAATTAATTAATTAATTTATTTATTTAGAGAGAGGGGAAGGGAAGGAGAAAAAGAGGGAGAAAAACATTGATGTGTGGAAGAAACATTGATCAGTTGCCTCTTTCATGCCCCTACCTGAGGACCTGGCCCACAGCCTAGGCCTGGGCCCTGACAAGGAATCGAAGAGGTGACCTTTTGGTTTGTAGGCAAATGCCCAATGTACTGAGCCACACCAGTCAGGGCTAATTTAAATTTTTAAATCTGGCCCAATGCATTGGGAACCAAACCAACAAGTAGTCCATGTTTAGTTTTCCAGCAATCAGTTTATTGCCTTTGTCAGAAGACCAGAAGTTTTCTCTTTCTGGGAGTCAAAGAACTTAGTCCATAATTGAAATGTGTTTAAAACAGCAGGAACAAAAGTAGAATGCTAATTAAAATCCTTCAATTAATTGCTCCAAATCTGATTGGTGTGAAATCCAGCATTCTTCCTAACTGGCCAGGGCTATCGTAATCTGGCAACTCCCCAACCTCCAGCTTCCTGTCCAGGCACCTTCCTCTTTGCTTGCTGAGGTCCACCCACAACACTCTTCGAGTTTCTCAGAAGCGCTAAGCTCCTCCCCCTCGGCACAGTTTTGCCTTGGCTTACAATGTGTTTCTTTTCTTTTTCAAGGGATTTTTTTGTTTTGTTTTCTTATTTATTTCTGTGTTACATTCACAGAATGTGTTTAGGAAAGTGAACATCTCAAGGAAAGCCTTAAGTGTTGCTTCCTGCATCACTTGGAGCTTTTACAGCTGATAGGCAGGTGAGGAAAGTGTTGAATGTTAATATATAAAACAATAGTTAACAGTGCAGAGCTTTCTATTGATTATTTAGTGTATTCTTTTCTCTTATAATTTCGTGAACCATACAAAATTTCTCTAAGTTTATATTTTGTTTAAAACTAATCTGCTTACTTCTTTTTTTAATTAACATTCAAGATACCTCAATAATAATATTAGCACTAAAATTAAATTAATGCATAAGTAGATCTAACAATTTTTGGTGTCATACATTATTTTTCTTAATGTTAATTTTTAAATTATATGTTATTGTTTCTGCTCTAACAGTTGTCCCAGTTTTGCCCCTTTTGCCCCCCTCTCCAGCTTGCCCCACACTGCCATAGTCCCCACATGGTTGTCCATATCTGTGGGTCTTTCATATATGTTCTTGAGCTACTCCCTTCACCTCCTTTTAACCAGTTCCCACCTGCCCATTCCCTTCTTATGGCTGTCAGTCTGTTCCATGTTTCTGTTCCTCTGATTCTATTTTGCTCATTAGTTTATTTTGTTCCTTAGATTCCACATATAAGTGAGATTACACGGTATTTCTCTTTTACTGACTTGCTTATTTCACTTAGCATAATAGTCTCCAGGTCCATCTGTCCTGTTGCAAAAGGTAAGAGTTTCTTTCTTTCTTTTTTTTTACTGCTGCATAGTATTCCATTGTACAAAAACTCCACAGCATTTTTTCTTCCTTTTTTTAAAATCTCAGGTTAAATGCCACTTTGTCCCCTCTTAAACTGCTGCCTGAGGCCACTCTGCCCTTTTCTTCAGAATTTCTCACTATCACAACTAAATAAGTATTTAAATGTATTAGTCCCACCATTCTTTAGCTCCATGAGGTCAGGGTTTGTCAGCATGGAGGAGAGCACCTTTCACACAGGAGGTACGCATTATTAGTTAACTAAGTAGGTTAGGGATTCTTCTGTTCATAGATCCTGTATCACATTTAGTATTTCTTGTGAGATTTAAATAAGTTAATCCATGCATGTGTGTAGCACAGAGCTAGGAATATAGTAGTTGTTCAGTTAGTATGTTGTATATTCTTAGATACATGTTTTCACTTCCATAGTTAGAAACAGAAAAGAAAAAGATAAGACAAAACACAACTTATATTTTCTAATACACTTCTCGAGGTGGATTTCCCCAGATGTCTTATATTAGGGTCCCCAAAAAACAGACCTCAAAGCAGTTCAGGTGCAATATCATAACTTTGGATGTAAACCTGGGAAGCATGGCAATGGAGTGGGAAGTTGAGGCAGTATGGAAGGAAAGCCAATAAGTTTGTTAATTAGCAAATCACCATTGGGTTCCATCCTGCTAGAGACACCTTAAAAGAAACATCATTAAACATAATAACCTTAGGCTTGTCCCACCAATGAGCAAAACAGCTGGTTTATTGCTGTATAAACTTCTGTCCCTTGTTGGGTGAGATATGCCACTAAGCAGAGATAAAAACAAAATCTTTAGGCTTTTTTTACTGATTTATTTATACGTTATTTATTTATTTATACTTTTTTTTTTGCCACGATCACTGTTCTTTTTTTTTTAAGAATTACATGTGCTTTCTTCATAAGTGTTTGCTTTTCTTAGTATTATCCTAAATTGGTACAATATTTTTGTAAAAAATTTTGTAAAAACTATGCATGCCCTTTGATCCACATCATCTACCTCAAGTCATTTTTTTGTTATATGTGCTATTAGTTTTCTTATTTTACAAATATATTAACTTTTGTGGAAATTTAGAAAACAGAAAAACACATAGAGAATAAAATTTAGCAGCATCGTCACAACACAAATATAAATTAGTAAATATAAAATGTTTATATGTTTTCAAAAAAATAAAATTTTATTACCCATTTCAAATTTTATCTCTATACATTTTTATGACAAACTGCTGCTCATTTCCATAAGGCTCATTTGTAATAATGGTGCTATCCTAAATCATGCTGAAGCATAATTAAACAGAACTTATTGATTTTAAAATAAATATAGAATACTGAGTCCCATTATATTTTCTAGTGTTAGTTACATAATCAATAAATTTTAAAATGGGTAGTAATGGGGGGGAAATGGGGACAACTGTAACTGAACAACAATAAAAAAATAAAAACATCAATTATAAAAATGGCAATTAAATAGGAAAGGAGTTAATGTCAAACCAACGTATTTATTTCCCACACGAATAGCTCAGGTTAACTATAGATATTTCTCTTAAAATGGCATTAGTGCCAATCATGCACCATAATACTCAGTGGTTTTTATTATAATTTACCGCCCTGCCCTCCTCTTCTTCCCTCTTCATACTTCATTTTTGTTCCCCTGCATGCCAAAGCTGTGTCAAAGCTAAGGTGGCAACTCTTGACATACAGGGTCCAGAGACATCTATACTACACACCTTATCTCCTATCTTCTGCTCTCCACCTTTCCAACTCCCACTCTTCTCACCCTTTCATCTAAAACTAAGTCTTCCATCTTTGCTCTGATTTTCTTTTCTTTCTGTTTCAGGGGAAAAATGATGCTCTCCAGTCAGCATTTAAACTTGGTCTGTCTCTTCTGTGGAAAAAGAAAAAATAAAAGCAAAATGCTCCCTTTGTGTCCAAATTCTCTAATTACCATCCCATCTTGTTTCTGTTTACAACAAATGTTACAAGAGGATTCGTTTTACTGTCCTCAGACCTAATCTCTTATTCACTCCTCAGCCCTTAATCGTGTTTGCTCCAGTGACCTATTCTTAGCAAGGCTAAGAGCCAGTTGTTTCAAAATTTCATCACAGCTGACGGCATTTTTCATTGCTCTTGGCTGCCATGATACCACAATTATTATTTTTTGTTGGTTAGCTTATCTTATTTTGTTTGGTTTTACTTAGTTTTGTTTTCTGCATAGCCTCACTACTAAGTTCCCTCTGTTTTCTCTCCATCTCCATATATGTTATGGTTTCTTCCTCAGCCTTCCCCTTAAGGGATACTTGGGGGTCTAAGCAAGTCTCCTGTAAGTTTTTTTTTCATTTGTTTTTTATAATTAAATTCATTGGAGTTAATCTGGTTAATAACATCATATAAGTTTCAGGTGTACAGCTTTATAACATGTCATCTGTATATTCCATGTGTGCTCACCACCCAAAGTCTAGTCTCCTTCTCTCACCTGTGTCTACTCTACCACTTTGCTATAGTTCCAAAACTTCAACTCTTATTTTTCATGACTACAAAAATCTATAACTTTATTCCACGTGGCTTTCCTGAGCTTGATAACATCTATTAGTTCATTAAAATTTATTCAGTGAGTGTTAATAAGCAAATTGCTACATGCTGAGAACTCAACAATGAGCAGGAAACAGCAGCTTACATTTTGTTGGTGAATATAACAACAAATAAATATGCAGATCAATTTTTCAAAGGCAGTTTCTTTGGCTATAAGGGCTAAAAGAAGACTAAGAAACAAACAGGTGTGATTGAATAACCAGGGAAATAGTGGTTAGTCTGGAGAAGGTAGCTCTGCAGCTGAGAAGAGATGAAATCAGGCAAAAATTACTGTTGGAGAAGATTCCATGAAGAACCAGCAGGTACAGATGCTTTGAGGCAGGCAAGAGGTTGATGTGTTTGAGGAACTAAACAGAGATCTGTGACTCTGGATGTAGAAATTAGGGTAGGAGTGACATGGCATGAGACTGATGAAGCATACTTCAGTCACAAAGAAGTTGAGGACCATAATCCAGAGTTTAAATTTTATTTCAAAGGCAATGAACCACTGAAGCATATTTAGCAAGAGTCAAATACATTATTTTTTAAAAGCTCCACTTTTTAAGTAAAGGGCAACTAGAGAAAATTACAGATACCGTGAGTGTATAGCTCACTGAAATTTTATGAATTGAACACATGCACATAATCAGTATCTAGGCCTACAAATAAAATCTTCCTCCTATCCCAGATGTGCCCTCAGGTTCTCTTTCAGTCACTACCTGCTCACTGTCCCCTGCCCACAGTGACACTGTCCTGATTTCTAACATTGATTCATTTCACCTGTTTTTGTAATTGTGAAATATAATTATATACAGAGTACATACTCATATAACCAGCACCTAATTTAAGAAATAGGACATTTTCAGCATCCTGCTAGGCACCCATGTGACACTTGAAAAACAGCTTCTTTCCTCCCTCTTAAATAACAACGATCTGGATTTTTATAGTAATCACTCCACTTAAATATCAATCTCTAAACACTATAGTATAGTTATTCCTGTTTTTGAACTTGTTCAGTATTATATTTTTAAAATTTGCTAATAGATGTTATTGTGTAAGCTATAGTTTGTTTTTGTTGTTGCTATATCATACTCTAATACATGAGTATATGACAATCTGTTCTTATAACGGGTATTTGTTTTTCTTCCATTTTTGAATAATATTAATAATTTTTAAATAAACAATCTTGTCCCTATATATTAATGTAAGTCATAATATCTCAACTTTCACACTGCTAAGGATTGGGGCTGAATAAATCTTTTTTGTTGGGAAGATGTATTTTTTTAAATTGAGTGATATTTAATAAAACAAGTATAGCAAAATGTTATTTTAGAATCTAGAGGGAGGTCATATGAGAATTCATCATAAAATTATTTCAGCTTTTCTGCATGTTTAACATTTGTATCACAAAGCTTGGAAAGGAAAAGGCATGCAGAACATAGTGCGAATCTACCAAAAGTAAAGGTTTCTAGACTGGAGGACTGCCAGTGCTCTGCACAAACAAATGTGCATTGTGAATCTCTCTCGGGGAACAGAGACATAGTCACCCAGGTATTATGTATTTTCTTTTTAACTCTTTTGGGGGGAGGAAATAAGGGGAGGGAAATGGGGAAGGGTTTTCAGTAGCATATGTAAAGGATACATGGACAAGACCAAAGAGGGACAGGGTCAAGGGGGGGAAGTGGGGGTGGCTGGGGTGGTGGGGGAGTTGTGGGGGGAAAAGGGAGGCAACTGTACTTGAGCAACAATAAAAAATATCAGAAAATATATAATACCTGGGAGGATGTCTTATATCAATATATTGTAGTATCACTGTTCTCTACCTACTGTCAGTAGCACTTTCCAACCAAGCCGTGAAAACAAAACATGTGCCCAGACATTGCTAAATGTCTTCGGGAGCAGAAGTCACCCCTAGTTAAGAACTACTGATGTACATATATACACATCTCTGCAAGGATGTACAACTGGGGTGGAATTGCTACAACTCGTCACTTTTAAATCCACAGAGAATGCTAACCTATTTCTTAAAGTGATATTTCTATTTGTCTCACTACTCTCATATATAAAGCTCTCATTTTGTAACATCCTTGTGGCACTAAATATTATCAGGCTTTTAAATATTAACCATTCTGGTATGCTCACACCAAAATTTCATTTTTGTTTCAATTTGCATTTCTCTCATTACTAATGGAATTGTCAATCTTTTTTTTAATATTTATAAGTTACATGGACTTAACTCTTTCATGAAGTGACTGCAAATCTTTTGACCATATTTCTAATGGATGATACAGATTTTAAACAATGATTTATGGGAGTTTTTTAATTATTAAAACACATCCTGGATATAAGACCCCTTTATGCTCTGTCTGCATATGCACGCACACACGCACGCAGTATCTTCTCCAATCCATGGTTTACCTGACAATGTGATTCTATAATAGAAAAAGGCAAAGGCCAAGAATAGCCAGGATGCTCTCAAAAAAGCACAAACTCTTAGGCAAAGGTGATAACAACTACAGTACAGAAAGGAGGCAAGAATATGGTGGAAAAACAAGTACTACTCATCATAATATGTACTAAAGTCACATTAAGACAATCCAGTATTGTTTCAACTATAGATTAACAGACCTAGTCCCCTAACAAACTCACACACATTCATATGTTTGACTTAAGAGAAAGACAGCATCATAGAACAGTGAGGAAAGTCTCATATTTCAATAAAACGAAGCTGGGAAATTGTTGGGGACCCCCCTGCCTGGTTTCAGAAACTGTAACCCCCCATGGCTAAGGCTGAGTGAGAGACCTTGAGACCCTAAGCCACTAAGGAGACAGAGCTTATCTCTCTAGCAGGGGCGCCGCCTCTGCCCGCTTTAACTTCACCCTGCTTGGTCCCGAGTGGATGACCAGTTAGCCAAGGATGAGTAAGATTCCTCAAGGGAGGGGTGACCTAAGATAGGCATGGTCACAAGGGAGCCCTCAGGGAAGGACTTGGGGGGCTATAGAAAAAGGGGGTGTGGACCCACGCCCTTCAGCTTTGACATAGCCTGGGTCCTCATTCTGCAAGAAGTCTCCTAATCTTTTGGCTGCTTTACGTCCCCTGACTGACTTAAGCCTGAAACAATGCCAGAGGTGGGTGTGGTCCTGTGCTTGAAAGGGTGAGTTCCCCAGGGCAATCAGGCCTATGAAAGAAGGCAGAAAATCTTGGAAACCTGCTTTGCTAATACCTTCAATTTAAATGATAAGGGTCCAATCCTGAAATGGGTTTGTTCCCTACAGTTTTATGACCCTTTAGCTATCTGATGCCAACTCTAAATAAGCCCTCATAGTTCTATGAATGTTATCTATTGTTTGAGCCTTGCTACCTGACAATGGTTGGTGAGCTTTATGTATATACTCTGTACTACTATGCAAATGAACCCAATAAAAGCCCATTGAGGAAAAGGCTCCTGGCCCTTTTCCTTTGAGAGATTGGCCACCTTTCCATCCCAAGCAGATCTTGTCATAGTACATTTATTTTCATCCCTGTGGGCAAAGCACCCCCACAGGAAATTAGTATAAGTTTAGGGAGATAAAAAGTAATTCCTACTTTATACCATACATAAAAATCCAATCAGGGTAACTTTTAGACCTTATGTTTAACGCAAAAGTATAAAACATTTAGAAAATATATGAAAATATTTTAACAACCTTGGTGTTTCTAAAAAACTATAGAAATGATTCCTGAGAGTATAGTCTTTGCTTTTTTTAAAATGGGACATAAATTTCAAGATAAACATAGATAGATTTGACTACTTTAAACTAAGAAATAGTTATCTGAGCCTCCTTTTTGTTGATGCCTCTCTGGAATGCTGTTCCCCTGTCTCTCCACATGGCTGACTCCTTCACCTCCTCTCACAATCTTAGTGAAGCTTTATTTGGCCACTCTACACAAAATTGTAGTGCCTGCTCCCCCATCTTCACATTGCCCATCTTCAGTTCCTGGCTATTTTGTTTTCTTTTTTGTCTTAACACTCAGCACCATTTAATGTGGTAAAGCTCACGAGGTCAGAAAA
>PVKM010003135.1:0-26131 GCA_004027735.1 Carollia perspicillata
AATAAGTAGCATAGACGGAGGGGAGAAAATAGACAGGGAGAGGGCAAGAGTAGGGTGGGAAATGTAGAAGCTAAAGAACTTATGATACATGGACAAGAACTAAAGAGGGGGAGAGTGGGTGGGAGGGGGTTGGCAGGGTGGAGGGGAATGAAGGGGGCAATGGGAGAACTGTAATGGCATAATCAATAAAAAAGTTAAAGAAAAAAAAAGAAAAAGAAAGATAAAATGAAACTTAAATGCAAGAAAAAGATTTGTGCAGTATATTGGGGAAGATGTACTGAACATGTCAAAAGTGGTTTGCGAAGTTTCATGCCAGAGATTTCTCGCTGGATGATGCTCCACGGTTGGGTAGACCAGTTGAGCTGACCGTAATTAAATCAAAACATTAATTGAGAACAATCAACATTATACCATGTGGGAGATAGCTGACATACTCAAAATATCCAAATCAATAATGTCATTAGTGGAAATGCAAAATGTCTTTCATTTTACAGAAAAAACAGACTTTTTGGCCAACCCAACACAAGGAAGAAAGCATTACTGACTGCAAATATTAGATTGAAAATAAACATGTGAAAGAGAAAAAAAATTAGAAACTCTGACTTTTATTTTATTATCTAAAATGTCTATTTTTTGGTAAATAAAAATTTAATCCTACCCAGCCTACTCAAATGTTACCTTTACAGAAGCCTTCCTTGAACCATGCCATCCCAATCAAACATATGGTGCTCTCTCTAAGTCTCTAGATTGGAATTTAGTGTATCTGCCTTGCACTACAGTTGCCGGTAAACCCGCCATATACCTACTACTCAGGGTCTGATCACATGGTGCTTTCTGTGCAAATTCAAAAATGATACTCCCACAAGGAGCATTTGGGTCACAGACCCAAACTGGAGAAAACTATGTGGTCTGCAGCCATGCATTCATGAAAATTAGAAGGTACCAGAAACAGATGTAGCCCCAAACAGCACATTGTGTGGCAAAATAAACACCTAGATTACAACACCCATCATGCCTTGTCAGGAGCTCTTGGATGAAACAAAACCCAAACCACCAAGGTTGACAAGCAGTATCATATTCACCTTTACATCATCTACCAAAGTTAGCACAGAGGACCTGTACATTGCATGATATACACTTAATACCTGTTTAACAAGTCAGTGAGCAAGTCAAAGAAGAAGGGATAGAAAAAAAAAAAAAAGGAAAGCTTTCAGAATAATCATTCTCTAAATCAAGGGTCAGCAAACTATAGGCTTGGCAACTTGTTTTCATCTGGCCTCTAAAGTAAGTATGGTTTTTAAGTTCTTAAAGGGTTTTAAAAAAGGAAGAAAAGCCAGGAATATATAACAAAGAAGTTGTATGGCCCAAAAAGCCTAAAATACTGGGTTGGCCAAAAAGTTCATTTAGTTTTTTTCGGTACAATGGCTCTACTAGTGCTTAGTTTTCTTTTACTTCACTAGGAACAATTTTGTTAGACTGTATTGTGACAGCTGTCATATCAGCATGCATTAAAAAAACTTTTCAAAATTGGTGAATTTTTGTGCAGCCATTTTAATATTGAGGATGAAAGAAAATATGCAGTATTTTCAGTGTATTGCTTTATGATTTCAAGAAAGGTAAAAATACAACTGAAATGCAAAAGAAAGATTTGTGTAGTATATGGAGAAGGTGTTGTGACTGATCAAAGGTGTCAAAAGCGGTTTGTGAAGTTTTTTGGTACTACTGATACTCTGGCCAAATAATCCTTTGTTGTGGGGCTGTCTTATGCACTGGAAAATGTTTAGGGGCATCCCTGGCCTCTACCCACTAGAAGCCAATAGCAGAAGATAGCCAACATACTAAAAATACGCAAATCATTGAAGTTGTTGGTGAAAATGAAAAAAAAATGTGTTTTATTTTGCAGAAAACACTAAATGAACTTTTTGGCCAACCCAGTACTTACTATCTGGGTCATTACCAAGAAAAGTCTGCTGACCTCTGTGCTGAAAAAAAATGTGGCTGCAGTGTTAATAACTGCAATTCAAAAACAAAGTCTATTGCTGTTTTATACAAACCAGTACTTTAAAAAAAAACTTCTCAATAGCATTAAATGCTTTTCATGAAAGTTTAATGTATATATAATCAAAAATTGTCATGAGACCTGGCCAGATACTCAGGTGGTTAGAGCATTGTCCTAATAAGCCAAGGCTGCAGGTTTGATCCCCAGGTCAGGGCACATGCAAGCAGCAGCCAATGAATGCATTAATAAATGGAACAAAAGATCAATGTTTCTCTCAGTGTCTGTCTCTGTTTCTCTCTTCCCACTTCCTCTCTCTAAAATAAGTAAAAGTTTTTTTAAAAGGAGAGAAATGTCATGAAAGTGCTCTTATTCTCATTTAATTATTTTTTAAGCTTTACAATGAAATCCAATTGAGGTTGATCTACCTGTTTATAAAACGTTGAGGTGTGTATTTTAGTAATATACATTTGATGACAATGCTATGAGCAAGTTCCATAAACCCAAGAACTTCGTACTGATCACTAAATCAAAAGCACCTAGCATAAAATAATGAAGGGTTAAACTGTAGATACATTAAAACAGGTTTGAAACATACCAAACAACTTGTGAACCTCATGTGAATCCTGATTAGAAAAAAATGTTAAAGAAAAATAGACTGATGAAACACTCAAACTGAAGCTTCTACCTTGTACAATAAAAAGAAATAAAAGGCACAATGATTGGACGGGAAGAAGGAAAACTGTCTTTAAAAGGCCACATGTTCATTTAGAAAGAAAATCCTATGAGAATGTACAAAGAAGCTGCTATAAATAACTCGAAATGGATCAATGACCCAATCATAAAAATTTTAAATTAAAACTTTTAAAATATGGGAGAAAAATCTTTTTTTAGAAAGATTTTTATTTTTACTTATGTTTAGATAGAGGGGAATGGAGGGAGAAAGAGAGGGAAAGAAACATCAACATTCAAGAGAAACATCAATCAGGTGCCTCTCGCATAACCCGCAAGTGGGGACCTGGCCCGCAACCTAGACATGTGCCTGACTGGGAATCTAACTGGTGACCTTTCTTTTGCCTTGTGGGAAGATGCCCAACCCACTGAGCCACGCCAGTCAGAGCTGGGAGGAAATCTTTATGACCTTGGGTTAGACAAAGATTTTAAACAGGACAGAAAAAATACAAACCATAAAAGCAAAAAATTGATAAATCAGACTTCATTAAATTTTTAAATAGTCTATTCTTTGCAAGATACTGTTAAAATGAAAAGTCAATCCACGGATGAGGAAATATTTGCAAAAGATATTGATAATAGACTTATACACAAAATATATGAAGAATTCATATAACATTAATAAAAAGATAAAAAACCTGAATAAGTGTAAAAAAGACATACTCATTTAACCAAGTAAGATCTACTGAGGAAAATTAAAGACTGACAATAGCAACTACTAGGGGGGACGCTGAGCAACTGAAACTCTCAGACACTGCTGGTAGGAAGGGAAAATGGTACAGCCATTTTGGAAAAAAGTCTGGCAGTTTCTTATAAAGTTAAACATACTTATACAACATAGCAATCCCACTCCTAGGTAATCATTCAAGAGCAATAAATGAGAATGTTCAAAGCTGGTTTATTCATAATAACCAAGAACGGCAAACAGCCCAAATGTTCCCTATCTGGTGAACGAATAACAAACTGTGATAATACAGTCGGCCCTCTGTATCAGCGGGTTCTGCACCTGCAGATTCAAACAATCGCAGGTCAAAAACATGCAGGGAAAAATGGCTGTTGCTGACATGCGCTATGCAGTTAGGCCTAGAATGGGTGTGTCTGTACTGAACAGGTGCAGACTTTTTTTCTGATTATTCCCTAAACAATACAGTATAACAACTATTTACACAGCATTTACATGGTACTAGGTATTACAAGCACACATGTGTTAATCAATTGTGTTTTCAGTAAGGCTTCTGGTCAATAATAGGCTATTATGGAGTCAAAAGTTATATGTGATTTTTAACTGTACAGGGGATTGGTGCCCCAAACATTTGTGTTGTTCAAGGGTCAACTATAATTTTAGCATTCCTTGAGTCCCCCACAAGTTTTCTGCCATTGTTCTCACTTGCATATGCCTTTTCAGAAATGTTAAATACAATAGTAAGTCATTCCATCTCTGCTACTTTCTGGCCAAGTAAATTTAAACAAGTCATTTAGTCCCTCTGGGCCTTAGCTTCTTCATGAGTAAAATAGGACAGGGCAACAGATTATTTAGCAGCAGTGTGTGCGCTACAATAAAATGGGGGAAAAGCACACACACACAATCACATATATATACACCCTAGAAGAACAGGAAAGCTTATGGTGTGGTCCACTCACTGTTTCCCCTTCCTTTCAATCATGACCCTGATCTGACTTTTACAAGTTTAGATCAGGAGGCTTCTCAAACATACTGATTTCTGTGACCAGCCAGTGGTTATCCCTAAAACATGAAAAGAAATAAAACCCTTAGCAACATAGTAGACCTACCTTCTGATGAAAACAGTCAATCTCCCCTGCAAGATTTCTTTCAATTTTATAAGATAGAAGCAAGCATTAGCAACTGAAACATATGAGAAGTGGCAAGGGCAGTCTGAATTCTCTGCCTTGTCTCCCGCACTAGCATGTAGGCTCCAGGATGGAAGAGATCTCATCTGGCTTGTTCACTACTGTATCCCAGAGCCTGGCAAACACAAAGTACTCAAGAAAAAAAGTTTAACTATGGAATGCCTAGAAAATAAATGTCATGTTCCTTTTGAAATGACAGCTTTTCCTTGGCAGGGTAAACTTGTCTGCTCAATAAAGGAACCAATGCTCATATAACCAACAAGTAACTTACCACTTATCAAGTATACAAAGTTGTACAAGGCACTTGCCCTCCCCTGTCCTCAAGATGCTAATCTAAAAGGAAGGCAATGCAAGAAGCTCCTTTACTTCCAAACAAGTTAGATCCCAAATAGTTTGTCACCAAACATGAGATACAAATGGCAAGTAAGTACATGAAAAGATCTTACACGTCATTAGGCATTAAAGAAATGCAAATTCAAACCACGATGAAACACCACTAAATGACTGAAATTAAAGATTAACACACCAAGTGTTGCCAAAAAATTAGAGCCATTAGAAATCTTTACCTGAAACTAATAATATTGTACATCAACTATAATTGAAAAATAAAGTATTTAAAAGAAATCTCATCTATTGTTGAGGGAATACAAATTAGTACAGTCACTCTGGCAAACAGTTTGGCAATTACTTTTCAAATTAAATACCTGCCCATACAACTCAGAAATCACATTTCATTATATTTAATCAAGAGAAATGTAGTTGTTATGATCACACAAAATCTGCACAAGTATTCATAGCAGCTTTATTTGTAACAGCCAAAACCTGCAACTCAAATGTCCATCATTCGATAAACAAACTATGGTGCATGCATACTGCTAACAGAATACAACTCGGCACCAAAGATGAAAAGCTACTGTTAACACGAACAAACTTCAAAGCATTATGAGAACCCAATCACAGAAGGTTATACTGTATGGTCCCATACATATGGCATTCTAGAAAAGACAAAACTATAATGACAAGAAACAGATCGGTAATTGCAATGGCTGGAGGAAGAAGGGGACTGACAGAAAAGAGGCTCAAGAACACTCTATGGGGCCATATTTTGTGTGGTAGTGGCTACATGATTATATGTCTCTCAAAACTCAAGAACTATACACAGAAAGGATGAACTTTATGTAAACTATAGCTCAATACATCTAATTAAACAGCAATCTACCACAATAAAGAATAACTACCTACTAATTTGAGCTAAATCACAGTGCACTGAGCAATGGAAAAAAGTTTCGTCTTTTCTGTATAGCTACATGTTTCTAAGTCCAAAATGGACAGGAGGAGGTTATGAAGCTTGCAGACCCAATACACGAACATTCTACAGGGCATCTCTTAATAACCGCCTCATAGTGTCACTGTAGATTGCCAGGGCTGTCCAACCTTTTGGTGTCTCTGAGCCATACTGAAAGAAGAGTTGTCTTGAGCCATTCATGAACTACACTGCGACATGTAATCACAAAACAACTCATAGTGTTTTAAGTCAGTTTATGGTTTTGTGTTGGGCTGCATTCAAGCCATCCTGGGCCACAGGTTGGACACCCCTGCCAGCTTAGACCCTTCAACCAAAAGACTATGAAATGGCAGCACTGCTTCTAGGTCTTGACAAAAGTTTAAGCAGTCGAACTTTAACTACTTTAGCCTTCTCCCAAACTTCTCCCATCCTTAGTTGTAAACTTCCCAGTTTTCCCATTTCATTCACTAATTCTTTATCATTTGCTGATTATTACTGACTAAATAACAATGGCACTTGTGGATCTCTGTCCTTCAGTATAATTCATCTGGTCCCAAGCCATCCTTTTCTTACTACTTACAATTTTTCAAATCTCTCATTTCGACCACGATTAAGTGGTGACACTGTCAATCCTCAGTACTGCTATGCTTGTTGAAAATGATACCTTCAACAAACTAAGCTCACAGTGCACACAGAAAATTTAAAAACGGCCAGAATGCTTGACTGTGAAATGTCCATAAAGAAACAAACAAAACACCATCTGCCAGTGGGGTTAACCCACTTATGCTGTGTGGGATGTAGCTTTGCTCCCATCTCCAAGTTCATCCTAAGGAGAAAGTCTGTCAGTGGAAGAGCTGCTGCACTTAAACACACACACAGTGCTATGCAATGAATGCTGAATGCTGAAGGAAGAGGAAGGAACCACGTTTTCCTAGAGCAAATATAGTGAGACACTGTGCAAGAGGGAATCTGGGCTAAATCTTTCAAGACTTACGTTTAAGAGGACAAGACGACTAGATTGGGAGAATTTGATTTATGCTGGAGAATAAATACAGTGTGGGCAGTTTGTTGAGGGACTTGACTTTCAGGCTGAATAGTCTAGATTTGATTCTACTAGTAATGAGAGCCACTGAAAGTTTCTCAATAGAAAGAGGACACAATGAAAGATATTTGGGGAGACTGTTATGGCTGTGAAGTATGCATGAAGTATCTGGACAAGAAGTGACCGATACTCAGAAGTTTGCAAAGCTACAGTCTGGTACCCAGGACAAAAAAGTCACCCCATACCCTTCTCTATTCACGACTTCTCTAAGGCCAAAGGAAATCTCAGTATCCTCTACATAACACTCTCATCAATCACAATTGGCATATGAGGTAAAACCTGTTTGCCATCTAGGCTAAGACTCAGAATAAGATACTCAGAGAGGAAAGAAAAGGAATGCCTGATAGAAACACTATAGTTACTTTATTTTTATTTTGTTTTATTATTGCTCTATTACAGTTGTTCCAATTTTCCCCTGTGGCTCTCCCTTGCCCCACCCCACCCCACCCCCAGTCAATCCCAGCCCTGTTGTCCATGGGTCATTTATACTTCTTCTTTAACTAGACCCTTCTCCTTCTTTCCTCCTTTCCCCCGCTCCTTCCTCCCCTCTGGATCCTGTCCCTTTGTTCTTTGTTTCTAAAAAATATGGAATGCTTCAAGAATCTACGTGTCACCCTTGCCCAGGAGTCATGCTGATCTTCCTTGTATCATTCCAATTTTAGTGTATGTGCTGCACAAATTAGTACAAGTTACTTTATTTTTAAAAAGGCCAAACACCCTTCCACTTGAAATATATGTGACAGAAAACAGAACAAACAAAACAGCCAGCCCTGGCTGGTGTGGCTCAGTGGTTGAACACCAGCCTGAGAATCAAAGGGTTGCCGGTTTGATTCCCGGTCAGGGCACATGCCTGGGTTACGGGCCAAGTCCCTAGTAGAAAGTGAGCAAGGGGGAACCACACATTGATGTTTCTCTCCCTATCTCTCTCTAAAAAATAAATAAAATATTTTTTAAAAAACAGCAGAATGGAGCCTTTTCTAATTGTAACATTTAGAAAATGATTTTTTTCTGGATAGGTGAATCTTTTCTTAGATTACTAAACAAGAAATTTTTAAAACAAGTCTTAAGAAACATATTAGGAAAAAAAGGAACAAGATTCTAAAGCCAGCTATACAGCCAATGATGGGAGAACACGACAAATAACCTCTGTGGCCTTAGTTTCCTCACCTATAAAGAGAATGAGAACTAAAAATCACCAGGGACACTCCAACTCCAAATCTGTATGATTCTAAACTACTGAGGGTCACTATGTGTCAAGAGTGGAATGTAATAAAAATGTAGTATCTCCTTTTTGAAGAAAAGTATTCTTTTCTTCTTTTAATAGATATAGAAACTGAGCCTGAGAGCGATTGGCATACCCATTCATTCAAACACATGACGCAGTGCCAAGCCTGTGCAGGGAAACTGATACAGCAGTGAACAAAATAAAGTTTCTGCCTTCCTAATTTTTAAAAAAATTTTATTTACTGATTTGAGCAAGAGGAAGAAACACACAAACACAGAGAGACATCAACCTGTTGCTCCACTTATTTATGCATATAATGGTTGATCCTTATGGTGCCCTGACTGGGGACCAAACCCACAGCCTTGGCACATCGGAACAACACTCCAACCAACTGAACTATCTATCCAGGGCTCACGGAGTTGAATTTTAGTTACCAAGGGGTAAACCCCAACTCTAGCCTAGACTGGGGTTGCCATATAAAATAAAGGATGCCCAGTTAAATTTGGATTTTAGATAAATAATTTTGTCCCATACAATTTGGAACATCTTTATACTAAAAAATCAGTCACTGTTTAATCAGAAATTCAATTTTAACTAGGCATCCTTTATCTTTATTTTCTCAATCTGGCAACCCTGGCCTACACATAACTGCAAAAATCTTCCCCCATCCTGTTACTGCATCTAAGTACATCTACATAGTGACTTTGACTGCATCAACGAAAAACTACTTTATACTGTGGCACAGCATAACATGAAGTGACAAGTTCTTTAAAACAATTCTGATGCCCTGAACAATGTAATACATTTTAACATCTTCCATTCTTTTTCATTTTTTAAAAAAAAATGGTTGTCATGACCCACTAGAGTGGTTTTACAATATACTAAGGAGTCATGACCTGCAGTTTAAAAAATATCTCTTTGAGAGATATGAAAAACAAGTTAACCTTGTCTTATGAGTCACCCTTACAAGCGCACCAATTAACTACATTGTGCTATGAAACAGTAATGCCTCTGGGGTCTACTACGGCACAGAGCTAGAAACTCACAGTCAACCAGGATTGTGTGCAGTCACGGATCACTAACATTTCGTTTTATGACAGACCACATATATGACAGCTGGCCCGTAAGATGATGATGAAGTCAAAAAATTCCTATCACCTAATGTAATGCATTACTCACATGTTTGTGTTGACGCTGGTGTAAATATTCCCACTGCACTGCCAGGAGCATAATGTACAGCACGCACAATCACAGCGGTAGGCTATACCATCTAGATTTGTGTAGGTCAACTCTGATTTTACCTAACGACACGCTTCTCGGAATGTATCCCCATCAGTAGGCAGCTCATGACTACTTTCTGAGCCCTTGTATCCCTTTTTTATAATGCTCCCATCTCTTAATTATCATGTTGTTATTTCTAATGGCAGTCAATATGTTTCCCCCTAAAAGCTGTACCTCTCTACTGGCTGGCAATTTGTAAATCAAAAAAGTAAACTACATAGAATCACGTGCAAAGTAAAAGCAAATAAACTCTGAAAGATGCCCTGAAAGGTTTACCTTTCTGTAATCTGCAAAGACTTTAAATCTTTTCTGTACCTGATTTTCAAGTGTGTTTCAGGAATAAACAGTTAACTACACAAGGTCCACAAAAAAAAAAGTTTACGACCCCCAAAAGAAAAAGGCATGATTTGGTTCAAAACCAGCCTTTTCTTTTTAAAAACTGAAACTATGATCAAGATTAATCTTGACTATTTACAAAGATTACTGCTAAGAATATTTTTTAACATGTTCCATAAAAAGCAGTACAAACAAAAACTGGCAATCCTAAATATTAACAGGGTTAAATAAATCCTCTCAAGGTAATACTTACAAGAGGACAACATTCTAAAAGTCTGATACACTTGATAATAATAAGCCACACTCATTTATAATTACATTGCAGACAAGCCTCATACCACAAACTGATGGTATTTACAAAGACTCCATTATAGAATGACATTTTATTCAGTCCCAAAAAGCAGTTAGCTATTAATCAGGGCATGAAATTGATATTTTATAGTCACTTGACTCAACTTCAAGGCTTAAAGTATAAGTAATCTATGTAAGAGTGTTTAAAGGAAATTTCAAATTTTCATATGCCTACAACTGCAAATAATTTTCAGCAAATAAAACTTAAGGTTAATAATGGGTGTGGCAAATTTTCAGACAACCAAGATCCATAACAATACTAACCCATTAAAAATAACAAAATCAAGGAACTAGCACTCAAGTTGACTTCGTATCACATATGTACAAAATTACATATTTTTTTTAGACTTCCTATTTTAGCAAGCCAAATTCAAGGTTACAGAAAGATATACTGAAGGGCAAGGACTACATGTGATTCCATATTCTTTAACATACACAACATGACTTTGTTTACATCTACATTTAAAGGGATGTCATAAACTCTACAAATATGTTACACTAAGTCCCCTAACCTTTCAAAGCTTAGGGTTTTTCCCATTTTATTGTAAAATAAGATTTTGTTATTTCATGCCCTGAAATGCTACAGTTTTAGGTGGAAAACAAATTATTTAAAAGGATGATACACACTCTTGAATCCGAAACAGTGTACCACATGATGCCACTTTGTTGAGCATCTGTATGTGCTATGTGTACACTCACAAAGAGCCCAAAAGGTGTATGCCAAATTTCTTGCAGTGCTTCTCTCAAAGGAAAGACTGTGGCAATTTTAATTTTATGGGAATTTGAGCTTTTCTTGTTTTTTGATTCTCTGCATTCTCACTTTTCTACAATGAGCATTTAAACTGTTTTTGAAATTATGAGATAGGACTTTCAAATATAACTGACATAGTACTCATTCAAAGACTCTCTATTTATTAATTTCAAGAACAAATCTATTCTGGACACTGGTTCAAGTACATCTCTTTTCTGTATTATGCTATAAACAGGTAAAGATCAGGAACCACACCTATACATGTCTGAAAGCTCTAAACCTTATACATATGTAATACATATTACACAAAATCTTTTGAATTGGTGTTTTAAGTAACAGGAAAGTAGTTTACAACACACCTGCCTATGAAATTACAGCTCTGCTTCACTTGGCAAGCATCTCTGTGCAGAATACTATTCTACATAGAATGTTCATCTTCAAAAGCAGAAGAAATCCTTTTTGAATAGGAAACCATACTTTAAGGATATTGAAAACATTAAAATAACACCTCAATCTATTTCCAATCATAAGTCATGCTAGTAAAGGTTATGAGTTCAAAAGTGTCTGTATTACAAATTTCAGATTTAGATCCGAAAATTTTTCAAAGGCTTTACACCAGCTTCCTATTCACTAATAAGTAAATTTTCTGGTACAAAACATCCCTTTTCTTAAAGACCTAGAGAGGAAAGAGCACTCTACTTTTCCTTTAGTTTTAGTTACTTTAGTTATAAAGCCCACCATATCAACCTCTTAAAATCTTGGTACAGTAACAGTCATGGATGACCCACATACGCTGTTAAAATTAAAAAGTACCTTCACTTAAAAAGATATAGTAGCAGGTAGGCCTGTTAACAAACTCTATTTCCACTGAAGTTGTCATAATCATTTGAAATAGCCACAAGAGTTTCATTCAGGCTCAACATTTTATACAACTATCAAAATACTATTATTATTTAGCCCAAATAGAAAATTACAGTTCTAGAGAAAAAAATTCTAAAAACTTGTAATTCATTTTAAGGTATAAAAACACTTTGTTATGATGAATGTAAGTCCTAACACAGCTGTAGCTATTTAGGACTAAAAAATCAGATCTTCCTTTAAGTTAAAACATATGGCTATTAAATAGCTACGATATGAGTTAACATCCCCTGTGTAAAACTGTAACTGTCTTTCTAATTAGAGAAACACAGAAAATACAAGTTTACATTTAAGAAGAAAAAAAAAACCCACCATGACTGACACCATGAATGTTTTGACTTTTCAGAAGCAAATATTCAAGCAACTAGAGACTTTTCTTTGATAAGCAATATGATGTAGGTTTTTGCCCAATGTTAAAAAGTGTATTTTCTAGTCCTGGCTAGTGTGGCTCAGTGAATTGAACACTGGCCTGCAAACCAAAAGGTTGTGGATTCGATCCCTACTCAGGGCACATGCCTGAGAGAAGCAACCTATCAATGCTTCTACTTCACATTAATGTTTCTCTCCCTTTCTCCCTCCTTTCCCCTCTCTCTATAAATAAATAAAATCTTTTCTTTTTTAAAGTATATTTTCTCTAGGTATTTGAATGAAAAATTAAACTGATAAATAAGCCCAACAGAAAAACAAAAATGTGCCTCTTTTAACAGGAAATCACAGCTTGCCTCTAATGACCTAGATGCCAATTAACTTTTTTGGTTCAACTTCAAATTTGGTTATTATCAACACCCACATAAAAAAATGAAATGAACAAAAGATGATGTAGTTTAAACGTTACACATTACAAATGGGGCTGTGCGACTAATTAATCTAGATAAAAAGCAAATGGCTACCTACCTCACCTCCTTCAAAGCTTTCCTCAAATGTTAGCTTCCCAATGAGGCCTCCCCTAATCCATTTTAAATCGAAACTCACTCTCCTCCCCCAACCTCCCATATTACACCCTTAACGTGTTCCCCTCTCATCTCCTCTTATCCAATAATACCAAGTTTGCTAATCTAATGTCATGTTTATGGTCTGGTTCGTCACACTAGAATGTAAACACCAAGGGAGCAGCTATCTTCTATTCACTGATAGATCCCAAGCACCTATACCTGCTTTATACATGTATTTTCAATACATTCATGTGCTGAATACATGTAGGTTTTTTAGGCTCTTCTAAAGGCATTTAAAGAAACATCTCACTGATGTGTAAACGGAAGCATAATGAACAATGAAACTAAACTGGAGCATAATTTCTAAATTGCAAAGCCTTCAGAGAAACAGTAAAAGCACTACGTCGAAAATTACTAAAACTAAAGCTTTTTATTCCCATCAAACAAACTCTAACGTTAAAGTATTTATAAGTGAGACTATGGTTAAAGGTTGTAAACCCCTTTTTTAAATGGGGAAAAGGAAAAGATATGGGTTAACCAGTGATAATTCCCATTAGTGCCATGAAACTACATAAAAGTTACCGAAAATAAATTAGTCATACGGCAGCAGCTAATAAAAAATACTTTGATGAATGAGGGAAGTTAATAAAACAACAAACCACCAAAAAGCTTTAGAACAAGTTCCTCAGGACTTTCATTCTTCTAGGTAGTAGATATCAGGGTAACAGATAAGAAACCGTGTTTCCTCATTAATACTAACAGTCACAGTTTTCTGTGCAGCTTCACACACGCCATTTCATTTAATCCTCAGAGAAACCAAAATCACAAATATCATCAGGTAACAAAAGCACTTAATAATGTATGCACTTTGACAGTTAAGTGTAACTTTTCCCTTGAAAATCCCTCAGTGTGTCTGACAAACTACAAAGAAACCATTCTATAGAAAAACCACCCTCTTAACCCTGGAAACTGCTACAGGGCACAGCTAGCAACAGCCTTGAAAACCTTCAAGCCCTTTGACCTAGTAAAGCCACTCCTGGGAACTTTCTCTAAGGAAATGATTAGACCGAACCAGAAAGCTATTAGTATAAAGATGTTTATTGCACCATTATCTATAATAGCAAAAATGTGGAAACACAATTCCCAACAACCGAACGGTTAAGAAGAAACTTTAAAAAAATGATAAGGGGGGTAAAAAGCTGAACACAAAATAACAATCTCTAAAACTGCATAAAAGTGAAAAGGTAAAAAGCCAAAATAAGGATTGGATCAAGGTAAAATTATGTTCAAACTTTAATATTGTGGTTATGCTGTTCTAAGAGAATAAATGCCACCTTCTGAAATGTATGTGACAATTAAAGGCAGAATTTTTGAAAGCCATTCAAATCAACTATTCACCCTTCCCCACAAAAGATCCAAAAGTCAAATACGAAGAAATGTTGTGTTGTATTGTATTATTTAAAGCAGACATGTGAATTTCCAGACTTCAAGAATATTTTCTATCTCTAAACACGGCAAACCCAACGCTGCATTTTCTTCTTCACCGTTGGCCCCACTTATTTAACTGCTGATACATTCGAACCCCAGTAAAGTAAGGACGCTCTCGAAAGTGTAACTGGTTTATAAAGAACCCAGGTAAGTGATTCAGAACTGAAAGAATCCTACACGTACATTAACTAAAGATCTGCACAAGAATAGGATTTCACGTTACATGAATCCAATACATTAAACGAAACCATGTCTTTATCAAAACGAGTTGGGCTACAACTTATGCCTCAAGAACTTCAAATCTGAGAGCCAATGCAACTTAAAAGTCTTAGTTTTAATTCTTTCTTGAACGAGTTGACTCTGCTAGATTTCTGATTGATATCTAAGAAGGAAAAAAATGCATCATCCTTTTCTGGAAAAATTGTATTTAATTTTCCCCATCTTTCTCCACGGATGCCACTAAGAAAGCGGAACTTTAAGTTACGGAATCCTAAGTGGACTAGCTAGAAAAACAGGCACCCCATTTAAACTAGTTTAGCTGGATACAGCTTTTATAGGTGTTTCAAAGAAGGGGAAACTGTGCGAGGGAGGGTAGGAGTCAAAAAACCAATGTTCTCCCCGCCCCCCCCCAAGGCAGCAGCACTACAGTATTTAAAAATCAGCTCAGTTTCATCTTCATGGGTAACTTCTGCCGTAAATGAAAATTCTTTGGAAATGGATTGCTAAAAACCTGTTTTCGAAAAGAAATGGATGAAGGGAAAAAAATATTCCTTTATCCCACCTTCCAAGGCCCGAGATGTCCGTCCGCCTGAGGACTACCCCGGTCACCAATCAGCCGCCGCCGCCTAGGCCCGGGGCGGCGGGGCCCGACGGGTGGCGCGGATGGGCTCGGGCGCGCGAAGCGGCCCTGTGTGCCCTTGGTGCGCTCTGGCGGCGCTCCCCGAGTTAAGGACACTGGCCACAAAGGAATGGAGTCTATTGACATTTGCTGCCCCATCTGAACACTAAGCACTTTCTCAGTTCGTGAAACACGAACTGACCCCCACCCCCACACTCACCCCCTCCCGGGTCGGACCCGGTTACCGGAGACAACCCTGCGCCCCCCGTTCTACCACCAACCTGGGTATCAGGGGTCGAGGGGGAGACCCCGCAAGTAAACACCCGCATTTCTGCCTCCAGGAGCCCAACCATGTCCCCTGCTGGAACCCACGCCCCTCGAAGTCTCCACACTCGGGGCGGGGGTCCGGGGAAATGCGCAGCGTGCCCGCGCCCCCCACCCGGCCCCCAGTCCCGCCCGGACTTCTGACGCACACGCGGGGCCGGCCCCCGCCCACCGCTCCCCAAAGGCGCCCGCTCTCCCGCGGCCTCGGCACGGCACTGCGGCTCGGCCACCACCCGCGCAGGAGGCCTTGCGGGGGAAGCAGGGCGGCCGGGAGGGGGCCGGGCCCTCCCCAGCCCCAGGTGCGGGAGGGCGGAGCGCTGCGGAAGCCCGGAGTCCGGCCGCCGCCTTCCCTTCAAAATCGGAGGGGTGCAGGGGCCACTGCCCACCCACCTCAACCCAGGGGCAGGCAGGGGGTGGCCGAATGCACGGGACAGACCCCAACGACCCCAGACGTGCCCCGAGGCCGCCCAGCTAACGGAGAGGGAGGGACGCTGCCCTAACTGCCCTCCCTCGTTAGTCCCTCGGGGGGAGTGGGCAAGTTTCTGGAGACGGAACCAAAACCCCAAGCCCCTTCCACGTTAATGTTCAAGCCGAGGGTGGGGGCGCTACCCAAGCATCCCCCCATCTGGGGCGGAGGAGGCATAAAGAAGGCGGAACAGGGGTTGACAATCGCCGAGACCTGTGAACCGCTCCCAAACGCTTAAATGGAGAAGGGGAGGCTGCCCAGTCCTTCCATCTTGACCGTTCGGGGGAGGGGGTGGGGTGTTGCAGGAGGCTGGACACCGCCTGACATTCCCAGAGGAAACCCGCGGCGCCTCCCACCCAACCCCCCGGGCTCCAGACCGGAGCGGGGAGCCCCACCCCCACTGCGGGCCCCCGGCCCACCGCCCCCCCACCTCCGAAGCCCGGCGGTCACGGGGCGGGGACGGCTGTGCGGGACGCGGGGGAGGGGATGTAAGGCCCGGGCTGGGCCCGGCCCGAGCGGAGGGGGCTGGGGCGCGACACCCACCTGCCCAGGCCCGGCCGCCCGCCACCAGCGCTCGCCGCCACCGAGGAGGAGGAAGCCGCGGCCGAGGACGACGAGACTGAAGGCGATGACGGCGCGGCGGCGGGCGACGTGAGAAGGCCGCCGCCACCGGGCTTGCGGGCATTGGCGACTGCGGGTGGTTGCTGCTGCTGCTGTTGCTGGGGCTTCAGCGACATGGTGAGGGGCCCATATACCGGCCCGCACGCCGGGCGGGGACAGCCGGGAGCCGGGCGCGCCGAGGAGACGCCGGAGCGCGGCGGGGACGCGCGGGCGCCGAACGGGGAGGCGCGGGTTAGCGTGGCCGGGGGGGCGCCCGGGCCCGCGAGGGGGAGAAGGAGGACGACGAATGGGCGGGGAGGCCCGCCGAATCCGAGGAGCTGCCGGGAGCCGGGCCGGGTCGCGCCGCCGCCGTTGCCGTTGCTACCAAAACAGTCTGAGGCGGAGGGAGGCGAGAGCTGCCCAGAGGGAGGGGGGCCGGGGCCGGGCGGAGGAGGGGCGGCGGAGGGATACGGGTCCGGAGCTGCGATGCCGCCGCCCCGCCGCTCCGGACGCGGGAGCGAGCGCCGTCCGGGCCACCTTGCCGCAGGTAGGCGGCGAGGCTGGATGGCCGCTGCTGGGCCCCGAGGATCTGCGGCCGCCGAGCGCATCGGGGGCCAGACACAGAGAGGCTCCCCGTAGCGTCGCCGGGTGGGCGCGGAGGTGCGGGATGGGAACTCTTTACCGGAAGTCGGAAGGGTCGGACGGAAGCAGAACGTGAGGCGGCCCCAGGGCCGGGAGGGACACGTGAGGAGCGGGCGCCTCGCTGGGCCGCGTTCGCGGGGGTCGGGCGAGGGCCCGGCGGCCGGCCCTGCCCAGGCCCGCCCTCCTCGAGGCGGGTCTGCCCTTTGGAGAGGGCGTGTCTATCTTTGCCTGCTGAGCCACCCTAGTACAGAGGACTTGGGGAAGCGTTTCTTCCCCGCCCCCCGATATTCCTTCAACGTCCTCAGACTGCTAAGAGAACCCGAGATTGCCCCCACCTGATGCAACCTAAAAAAAAGGACTGCGAATGCTGTCAGGGCGGACATTATGCCTTGCAATGTGTAAAGCACCTTGAACACAAGCATCTCATAGTTTTCTTTGTATTCCCAGCACCTGGCACACAGTAGGCGCTCTCAGCGTCACTTGGCGTCTCAAAGGCAGGCCGTCCTCTCGCTGCCAAGACTAATGGTTGGAATCAAGCAACCTCCCGGGGCCACTCACATCTGGTTACCTTTTCCCCACTTTTTCCACCCCTGCAACACAGTAACCAGAAAACTCTTGGGTATCTGACCTTCATTTGAACCCATTTCCCCTCACTTGAACTTCTTTTTCTTCATTCATGAGGCTCAAAAGGAAGTGTACGTGATTGGTAGAGCTATGGATAATGGGGTCTCCTTCGGTGGAGACAGAACAGACCTCACAAGAATGTGCGAACTTTAGACCTTGGCCCCTTTAGAAGTTTTACTTTAACTTAGGTTGTTAGCCAGCACAGTAGTCCGTTTTTCAAATGTGTTGCAATTAAACTGGAAGCCAGTATGTAACTTTTTTAAGTGAAGAATTCGGTGTTTTAAAAAGTGAAGTTACTTTAGGAAATGATAGGAAGAAAACACCAAAATTCCCCTCAGTATTCCAGATAAAAACATAGTATATTTAGAGAATGATTAAGCCACGAGTCTCCAGTAGCCAAATTGAAATTAATCTCCTATTTAGTCCAGGCAGAAACGATCATTATATTCTGCAAACACCTGAAGTAGGAAAATCAGCTTTATCTCCTATCTGAGTAAAAAGGAGACTGGGGGGCAGGGAGGGGGGACTAGTATTCTTTTAAACCAGTAGTTGCAAAATCCTTTAAAAATTAACCCAAAAGAAATTGAGATTAAAAAACCAGAGGAGGAAAAAGAAATAGGACCATAATAGAAATACGATAAACTTTCTGTAGTTTAATGATTTGACAATTAGCCATATCAGGGACCAAGTTCCCAGAATTCAATCTTAGGACCAAATTTCAGACAGATGGAAGGAAAAAGGTAAGTGGAATAAGAAGGCCTGAAACTGACACCATTGAACTTGATTTCATTTATGCTGAGAAAGCTCAAGTTTTCATCCATTATCATTGAAAATATTTTTATCAATTTTACTAAAATATAGTTTATGTTATGGAATTTACCCATTTTGTTTATACAACTCAATGATTCTCAATACATTTACAGAGTTATGCAATCATAACCACTAATTTCGGAACCTATCCCTCCCCCCAAAAGGATCCCTCATTCCCGTTTGCAGTGACTCCTAGTTCCCATCCTCAGCCCCAACAACTAAGTTACTTTCTGTCTCAGTGGACTAACCTGTTCTAGACTTTCATATGGAATCTTACAGTGGGTGGTCTTTGTCTGCCTTCTTTTTCTTAGTATATTGTTTTTGAGGTTCATCCACGTCGTAGCATGGATCAGCGTTTCACTCATTATCACCGAGTAGTACTCAGTTGTATATTTGTGTATCTACTCACCAGTTGGTGGGCATTTAGAGTGTTTCAAGTTTTTGGCTATTATGAATAATGCTGCTGTGAACATTTGTAAACATTATGTCATCATGTCTTTTCATTTCTCCAGAGTAGATTCCTAGGAATGAAATGTTTGCTGATATGGTAAATTTATATTTAAAGATAGTATTTAAAAATACTGTCAAACTTTTTTCCCAAAAGTGACTGTGCCATTTTACATTCACACTTGGAATGTTTCAAGGTTCATCATTAAAATTTGATTTATGTTTTCCTATTAAAATGGAAGCCGGGAGAACCTCTACTGTCATTCTGTTTTATACACTCGCCCACCCCCATTTTTCTTTATGGAGAGATTACCACCCAGAACCAAGGAATATCTATTACTGTAAACTCTTCCCCTGAATTCTAGACACCTGAAGTGATGGTTATTTAACAGCCACTGTGGTGTGAGAAGGCTTTACCCAATGACAGGGTAATGCACCTTTATGACAAAATGGTGTGGCAGGCAGCCCAAGATGACCCCGTATGATCCTGTTCTGGTGTCCAGACCCTGTGAAATACCCTCTACTTGAACATAAGCTGGACTTAGTGGCTTCTTTCTAACAAAAAGAAAAAAAGTAGGGGTTCTCACTTCCAAGATTAGGTTATAATATATTGTGACTTTCATTGGGGACTGCCCTCTGTCACTCACTTGTTTTGAAGAAAGACAGCTGCCATGTCAGAGCCACCCTCTGGAGAGTCCCCCCAGCATAGAACTGACATCTCCACCCACAGCAGGGAGGGCTGCCTATTGGCTGCCTACAGCCCCGCGAATGAGATTGGAAGCAGATCATGCCCTGATCAGTCCTTGACATGACCTCTGCCCTGGTCAGTGCACCTTAACTAGGCTTTGTTTGAGACCCTGAACTAGAGATGCTCAGCCACACCATACCAGATTCCTAACTCTTTTGTTGTTCAAGTTAACAGATTTGGGGGTAATTTGTATGCAGCAAAAGATAACTAATTTAGACAACCAAAAAAAAGTGATTTCCTGTGATTTCCATGGGCATTCAGAACTTTTTAAAGACAAATGCTGAAGTCAGGGACTAATATTTTATCCAATAAACGTTAAATTTTTTAGTACACCCCACCCCAAATGATTTTGGGGGCACACATTTAAACAAAACCAAGTACCATTGGAGAGTTGTCATCGCAGGCAATGAGAAACACTCGTGAAAGAGTTCTGATATTAAGAAGTATTGCTACAATTTTACCTTCTAAAAACAGCAGTGGCCATTGCAACCACTATTTCAGAAATGAAAAGTAGGATCAAGTGAGAAACCAGGTAAAGACTTCCAAACTTGGGCGTCTAGTCCTGTGGATTCCACGCTTGCTTTCTGATTCTCTGTGACCCTTCAGCAAGGCACATGGTGCTCTAATTTTCATCACTTCAATGATTAATCAAGTCAGGGGATTTAGAGATGAAAAACTGATGTCGCCGTGCAAAGCAGAAGTGCAGACGGTGATTCGCTGTCACTTGGTGCAGCAGCACACATCCGGTGATCCAGGATTCCCAGCGATTCATTTATCTGCAATCATTTCTCTTCAGCTGTCTTCGGCTGATCATGTTTAATGTATGATGCTACATTATTCACTCAATACTCTTGATTTCACTTTGAAAAGCATGAAAATGAATTCAAATCAGAACTAACACGCACTCCTCCCCACAAAAAAAAAAATCCATCCTCTTGAAGTTTTTGCAAGGACCAATCCTCATTTTAGAGAGAGAGAGCGAGCACGCGCAGATGTAATTTCAAAAATAGGACCATGGCTAATTAAACCAGTGTTTTTTTCTAACCATGGTTACTCAGAATTCTTAGCGGCTAATCTATTTGTAGACACTCCAGGAATCCCAAAAGACTAAAAGCAGTTAAAAAAGGTGGGGGGGGGACTTCCAAGAGGCATTATTTATACACCTTGTATGCAAAGTAATGACTTTCACATAAGTTTGGGAAAAAAAAACTGAGGGTGTGTGGTAAAATAGTAGGGAACACAACATTATTTGAAAAAGCTTTCAAATGAGCCCTTTCCTCCCCACAAGCACACTTCTGGTTGTTAAGTTGCTCATTTTGTTTTACCTTGTGGGACAGAATAACGATGCGGTGACATTATTCACAAGGCAAAAGCTGGATGCCAGCTGAAATAGACACAGAAGAAAGAATTCTTTATTTTTCATTGGAAATGCTTCTGCTGTACAGAGCCAGAAATTTAAAGAAACTCAGCCTTTTTATTCTTCCTCTTTCTCCCTTTTTTGTTTTCGGATGCCCCCTTTCTGGGGTGAATTTTGCGGGCAGCCTGTTGTTTCAGGGGCCGCGGATTTATGAAAAGCTTAGAGGTGATGTGAAGCTGGCACCATGTGGAAAATGCAGGAGGGGATGTAAAAGGGATATATGCAGCACTGGTGACAGCTGACCTGGCCATTAGCATGGGGTCTTGTTAAGTTTGCTACAGGATGCCCAGAGCCCCTGAATGGAACCCCAGAGGGATCAGACTGTGATTAATACTGACATTGCTGACCCATGATCTTAGAAGAGAGACCAGAGTCTTGTTCCGGAGTGGAATCAGATATGAGCTTAACAACGCTCCCTGTCTCACTCAAGCCCACTTATTATTGAAGCTATTTATTTTCCATAAGGTAAGCCTTAGTGCTCAAGAATGATAATAATTGCAGACCTTTCTATAGCATTTACTATGTACCAGCTCTGTTCTAAGTGGTTTCTACACAATAACTCACTCATAGAATCTTCACAGTGAGCCACTGATGCTCACCAGGAGGGGAAGATTTTGCCCCGCCCTCAGAGGGCATTTGGCAATGTCTAGAGATACTTATGTCTGTCACAATTGAAGGGGAAAGACTACCAGCATCTAGTGGGTAGAGGCCAGGTATGCTGCTAAACATCCACAGAGCACAGCCCCGCCCCGCCCTTCCCGAACAGAGGACCGTCCAGCCCTTCCTATCAGTGGTGCCGGGGCTGGCTGAGAAACCCCGAAGTAGCTGGGATTGTTCTCATCTGACTGATGGGGGGACTGAGGCACAGAGAGGTTCAGTCACTTTGCTTCAGGTGGCACTCAGTACATGGTGGAGGTGGGATCTGAACCCGGGGAGTCTGTCTCCAGTGTGTGGGCTCTAAGCCACTTTGCCACATGAGACAGTGAAGGCCTGAGGGGGCCCTCCAGGGAAAATAAACTTCTCTCCTTGGTTTCATCAAATGCAAGCCCCCGACAACTGCCTGTTTCTTGATGAGATAGCTTTCTCTTGTAAAAGTCACCATCTGCAGGGGACAAGCTAGCAGTGCTGTTGAAACTGAAATAGCACCTTCCCAACAAGGGCAGAAAGCCGAGTGTATGAGGATAATCACTGCAGCGCTGTTTGGAGAACAGAACAGAAACGGCATTCACAGGATGGTCAAACGCCCTGCAGGGCGTCCCACAGGAGACGGAATATGGAGTGTCCTTGGCTGCTCAGGGGGAAAGAACAGATCTTGGGGAAAGAGCAGATCTTCACACTGACCCAAAAGGCCTTCTAAGACCTGTTGCTACAAACAAGCAAATTCCGAAGGTAACTGTGTGAGGGGATAGGTGTGTCAGTTCACTGGATTGTGATAATCATTTCATGATGTCTACAAATATCAAATCGCATTGTATGCTTTGAGTCCATACAATTTTATTTGTCAATTACACCTCAATAAAGTTGGGCAGGAGCAAGACCTGTTGTTAAGCCAAAAACCAGAAAATTTTACAATAAAATAATAAAACAATAAGTATAGGGTATTTTTTATGGTATACACCAACTTGTGTTAAACCAAAGGGAAGTATGAATGAGTATATGTGTGTGTGTATATATATATACATATATATTTATATTGCTGTCTACATATGCATAGACTATTTCTAGATGGGGCACAAAAAACCTGGTCCTAGGGAAGAGGAAAACTTATTTATGATATTCCTTTTGACCATTTGAAAATTTATTTTACCATGAGCACCCTACCTTTTCCAAAAACATAACAAAATAAAATGTTAGGGCGTCCAAAGGCATAATATTTGTCCAGTGCTCCACGGTTTACAGAGCACCCTTCTTTGCATTGTTTCCTTTGGCGCTCACCCCAGGGATGGCAACACCAGGGCGGAGAAGTGGCACGAGCCACCCAAGGTCACTCCCTGCCAGCCCGGCCACGTGCTGCCCATCCTTGCTTCCCACCATCAGTGCAATTCCTGTCTCTCCCACTTCAATCGCATTGTCTTCGACCACAAGCTGCCATTCTCAAAGTCTCAGCAGTGTTCGCTAGGTCACAGAAATGGAAAAGAGAAGCCTGTTGTGGGAGCTTTTCACCCCCGCCTCCCTTTCCGTCACATCTGTATTGTTTTCTGCTGAGATGCCACACTGGCCAAACACAAGCGCTGCCAAAGCAAGTGCTTCACGCCTGCCAGCTAAATGGGGTCCACCCGTACCTAATAGGCACTTAATAAACCTAAGCCGCTTTCACCTGATAAGAGACTAATCTTCCTTTTACACACGCTTGTTGATTGGAACCTGAAATGGCATATGCCTCCTAGTCATACCTGCTAACTGCTACCAGCCATGGGCCCCCATGACGGGCCTGGCATCCAAGGCCACCCCCTAATGACCCAAGCATTTCCAGGCAGTGAGGGGACAGGTGGACAACTAACCTTTCCGACCCACATGTTTCCATCACACATGGTCTGGGTGGAGTTTGCCTTCAGCCCTGGGTAAAGCTTACCTCTCTCTCCCCATTGATGTGGCCTTGGAGGCCTTCGGGACGGTGTCTGTCTAGTCTGTCAGAAGAATCTGGAGCTAAGCAACCATGAGGGGCCTTTTGGGGAACTGCTTGGTCACTAGCCTTCTGTAGGTTTAGAGGAGGTCAGAGCAGGGACCCTGCGACCATTGGTTCCCCTCTCCTCTGGGCAGGGTTCTCTTCCATTGCGTGAGGGGTTCATTCCTGGCCTCAGAGGGCCAGTACAGTGTAAGTCTTCACACAGCAATAAGCCAATGCCGGGCTTCTAGTTTCCTGAAAATGACTCAGGAATCCCACATGAATGCTTTTTAAAGTAAAAAGGCTTTTTTAAAGGCTTTTTTAAAGCCTTTTTAAGAACATTCTGGAAGTTTGTGTATCTGTTAGCATTTGCTGTGTAACAAACCACCCCTGCAACGTGTTGGCTGACAACCACAAACATTATTCTGTTTCTTAAAACTCCGTGCGTCAGCCGAACAATCCTTCTTCCACTCTGGGCTGGCTCAACGGGGGTTGAATGGTCTGCGAGGGCCTAGTGACACATGTGGCAATCAGCTCTATGTCAGCTGGGGATGGTAAAGACAGCTCACCGACACATCTCAGCAGACTAGCCTGGGCGTGTTCGCGTGGCAGTGGTCACAAGGTTCCCAAGAGAAGCAAGAGATGCCTCAAGGCACAGGTACTTTCCAGATCTGCGCTTGCGTCACATTTTCTAATGTCACATTGAAGTCAAAGCCAGACACGTGGCCACGCCCAGATTTGAGGGATGGGGAATAGACTTCAAATCTTTCTCTCTCTCTCTCTCTTATTTATTCTTAGAGAGAGAAAGGGAGGGAGAGAAACATCAATGTGTGGTTGCCTCTTGTTCACCCCCTACCACCTGGCCTGCCACCCACGCATGTGCCCTGACTAGAAATCGAACCAGAGACCCTTTAATTCGCAGGCCCATGCTCAATCCACTGAGCTACACCAGCCAGGGCAGACTTCAAATCTCTTGATAGAATAACCTGTAAAATCCCTTTGCACAGGCAGGGCATGCAGGGAGGAAAGAATTTGTGGCCCCTTTTTCGTTACATATCGTAGTGAGATGAGACACTTGAAAGTCAGTTTAAAAACTCCTCCCAGCATGCAGACGAGAGCCGAGAAGCCTCCTTTCAGCGGGTCAGGGGCATTCAGACCCCCATCACCTCATCAGGATAGCGAGAGCCATCCTGATGAGCACAGCAGTGGGGGTAGTTCCTGCAAAGCTGCTTGTGAGGGTTAAGGTCATGCCTCACCCTGCCTGGGCCATGGGGTGCCCAGGTATCTCATCAAACATTGTCGCTGGATGTGTCTGCAAGAGCGTTTCTAGAAGAAAATTAACGTTTGAACTGGCAGGCTTCGCAGATTGCCCCATTCAGTGTGAGTGGGCAGATAATGCACTGAGGGTGTGAACGGCACAAAAGGCAGGAAGGGAGAGTTCTCTCCCCCTCTGCCTGACCACTCGATGGGACATGGGTCTTCTCCTGCACTCAGACTGGGAATTAGGCCATCAGCACTCCTTTTCCCCAGGCCTTTGGACTTGGACCAGAATGTATGCCAATAGTTCTTTCCGTTTTCAGGCCTGTGGCCTTACACTAGCACTATACCCCCTACTTTCCTGGGTCTCCAGCTTGCAGACAGGCAGACTGTGGGACTTCTGAGCCTCTGTAATCAAGTGAGCCAATGCCATCTATACAAGGGGAGACCCCCAAAACCACAGAATTTATTCTTACATGTTTAAACTTCAGTCACCTTCAAAGTACTCTCCATTTGATGCAATACACCTATCAAGACATTTTTCCCACTGCTCAAACAGTTTTTGAATTCGATTTTGATGCCTTTTAATGCTTCTGTCATTTTGTTGTTGTTGTTGTTTCACCTCTTCCATGTTGGCAAAACGTTTCCCCTTGAGGAGCTTTTTCATCAGGGGATACAAAAAAAAGTCACTTGGGGTGAGAGTGAGTAAATAGGGAAAGTGGTGCATGGGGGTCATACCCTTTTTGTTTGAAAACTGCAACACTCCATGCAGGGTGGGCCAGTGCGCTCCTAAATCATCCATCATGAAATGGGCAGATACATTGAAAAAGCCCCCCCCCGCCCCGCAAAAAAACCTTCACTGAAGCCAAGCACAGCCTCTCACAACAACACCAGCTGGCATACTGATAGAAATGGGTTCCTAGAACACTAACCTAGCAGGCGAAGCCTGTCCTACAAGGGGCCCACCCTCCAGAAGATAATTCTGGGTTTTTGGCTCCCCCTCATATATCTCCTGTTGGTTCTGTTTCTCCAGAGAACCCTGACAGATAGACTGATTCTCTGGAAATGTGATCGCATGACCTTGCGA
>PVKM010003135.1:26231-59781 GCA_004027735.1 Carollia perspicillata
CATATATCTCCTGTTGGTTCTGTTTCTCCGGAGAACCCTGACAGATAGACTGATTCTCTGGAAATGCGATCGCATGACCTTGCGAAGGTCATCCTCCTCGCCCTTGACCGACAATGAGAGCTGTGGCAGGTGGTGTTGAGTGGCAGAGGAGCATTCAGAGGTTGTCTTGCAGGCAGATGACAAGAGACCCAGTGCCAAACGACCCAGGCCCAGCCTGTGGAGATTAGATGGCCAGGCATGGGATGGCATTTTCAGCTTTCATCCAGATTTTTGGCATGGTCTCCGGGTCTGTGATTTTCAACTCTTCCTCCTCCCAGGCCTGATTAAACCCTTTGATCTCATTTTATTGGGCAATATCATTACACCACTTTACAAATGCACCTTTTATTCCAGGCTGACCTTAAAATCCTCTCCTTTCTCCCATTCCTTGGAGGGCGTTCATGGTTAGCAGAACACTCCACAATACTAGATTTAAAGGGGGGAAAGGCATAGAGTAGGTGCTTGGAAGTGTTCAAGGCCAGGAAGTGTTCGAGAAGTGAAGGCGGGGAAGAGGGGAGGAGCAGATGAATGGGAGAGAGGCAAATGGGTGCAGAGAATCTGGTAACTTCGGGCCTTCCCGAAGATGTCCAACTTGGACTATTCTTTTCACAGCTTCGCTGACATGTAATTCACATTTTATGTCATTCACCCACTTAAGCGTGTACAATTCAGTGGTTTTTAGCACATTTACAGAGTTGTGCAACCACCACCACAGTGTAATTTTAGAGCATTTCATCATCCAGAAAGGAAATCCCACCCCCATTAGCAATCACTCCCCATCACGCTCCTTATCTGCTCTCTGCCAGTCTGCTAACTTCTCCTCCTCCTCCTCCGTGGTGTTGAGTACATTCATGTTTTTTATAACCATCACCACCATCCACCTCCAGAACTTTTTGACTGTCTCCCACTGAAACTCTGTCCCCACTAAACACTACCTCCCCATCTCCTCACCCCCAGCCCATGGGAACCACGGCAGTGCCCCCATCTGTGTGAACACTAGGGACCTAGGGTAAGTGGCATCATGCTCTGTTGTCTGATAGTGTCTGGCTTCTTTCACTTAGTATGATGTTCTCAAGGTTCATCCAAGTTGTGTCACATGTCACCACTTCTGTCCTTTTTAAGACTGACTAATATCCCACTGAACTGATCTATCACATTTCAACTTAGGCTGTTTTATACTAAGCTTTGGGACTTGTTTCTCACAGACTTACCTCCAGTGACTGAGTAATGGGTTCATTCACACTCTTCTCCATCCCCTTCCAGATGAAAAGGAAGAGCTGGGCAGAGTTTACCCTCCTGTAGCCTCCAGGACCCCAAGGAGAAAGGCAAGGGGCTGTCGGGAAGGGAGAGGGAGTGATGGGGCAGTTGGGGCCTATGCCTGCTTGTCTGTCTCCCTCCGGCTGGCCCTTCTGGCCCTCTCCACCGCAGGCCCACAGAGGCCCTGGGTGTCCTGCATTCAGAGCACAGACCTGCAGCAGCTGAGGTGACAGGCCATCCCACAGTGGCCAAAGACAGGCCTTGCCGGTGCCTGTTGGCCCTGTTGGGAAAGCCTTGGGGAGCCAGGAACCGAGGAGGCAGATTTATCACTTCTTACTCCCCCATTTTTTTTTTTTTACTGTGTTTGAATACACTGGCCTGGACACTGTACGAGGGGGATCGCCCCGTCAGTTGTTCTGTGTAACACTGACACCGATGTCTGCTCCCATGGTATGCCCCACCCCAGCCGGCTCCGTGTCCGCTCTGCTCAAATGTTGGGGCAGAGTAACCGGAATCGCAGAGCAATCCTGACCATGCTGCTAAGGACGAGGGAACAGCAAATATCAGAGCCAGCCCCCACTAAGTCCACCCAGAAAATAATGGTTGAGATATAGATATATAAATAATATAATAGTGTATAAAATATATAGTATATAAATATATAATGTATATAGTCATCCTATGCCAAGCTCTTTTCTAAGTACTTTAGGTACATCATACCATTTAGTCTTCACAACCCACTCTTTTTATTTTTTATTGTGACAAACTATATGTAAAATTTACAGTTTTAACCATTTTAAGTGTGCCATTCCTCACATGAAGTACATTCATATTTTTGTGCAACCAGCACATGTCCATGAATTTAACCTCCTAAACCCATTTATTTACAACCTCATACTGTTCAAAGGCCAAGCCTTATTAGCATGAATGAAGGGTAGGGGTCTAGGGTTTTCTCCCCCTGGCTTTTTTTTTTTTAAGGAAAAATCAAATGCAAGAGTTTTGACCCTGTTGATTTGACATAGATAATTACGTAATTAATGGACACCTCTAAAAGCTGTCTTGCTACTTGGTACCCACTAGCATGGCCACACTCAAAACAACTGGAAATGACGGGTGTTGACCAGGATGTGGAGAAACTGGAGCCTTCGGACATTGCTGGTGGGCGTGGAAAATAGCGCGGCTGTTTTAGAAAATGGTTTGTGGGTTCCTCCGAAAGTTAAACACAGAAGCACCCTATGACCTGGCAATTTCATTCCTAGGTTTACACCCCCAAAAACTGAAAACAGGCACTCAAAGCAATGTGTGCGCATCCACGGCCATCATAGCGCTGTCCACGGCGAACCGTCCCAAATGGCCATAATTGGTGGGTGGATAAACACAAGTGGCCTGTCAAAGCAATTCAGCCGTAAGAAAGAATGAGGTTCTGATACCTACCACCGGGAATGAGCCTCAGAAACATTCTACTAAGTGAAAGAAGGCAGACACAGAAGGCCACATAGTATATTATTCCATGTACATGAAATGTCCAGAGCAGGCAAACCCACAGAGACAGAAGGTAGGCTGACAGTTGCCAGGGCTGGGGTGGCAGGCAGCAGGTGGCGGGGGTGGGGTTGGCGGTGGTGGAGAATGAGGAGTGACTGCTAATAGCTGTGGGGTCTCCTTTTGAGATGACTAAGACATTTTGGAACTAGATAGAGGTGGTGGACATACAACATGGCGAATGTATGAAACGCCATGGAATCGTTCCCTTTTAAATGGTTAATTTTATGTTGTGTGGATTTCACTTCAGTGGAAAACCAAAACCTGTCTTGGCTTCACATTAGATCCTTTAACTAACACAGCCTTGACTTTCATGACAAAAGAGCATTTTTGCAAAGACCCAGTGATAAAAAGGATTATTGTGTCTTTGCAGAGGACACAAGTTACGAAATTTCTAGGGCAGAGGGGACAACACAGGGTTCCAAGTCAGAGAGGAATCTCCATTCATCTTCTTTCCCTTCCTCTTTGGGTCAACACACATTAGTAAAATCCAGGACTTAACTAAGTATTAAACCTAGCTCTTCCCACTTTGAAACACCTACCCTGCCTATCACAGCCACTCACCCCCAGGGTCCTCCCGGCAACGCTGGCTATTGATTCCCCACAAGCGCCCATTCTTTCCTTTCTCCCCAAATGCCCATTGTGTTCAGGTGTCCCCCTTCTCCCGCACAGCCTCGGGCCTCCAGGAAGCTGAGTGTGGCCCCAGAAGTGACCCATCTACCTGGACCAGGGACTCATCTCTTCTGGATCATCCATCTCCCTGACCAGGGACTGGGGCAGGGGTAGCCATGTGACTCAAATGTCTTGAATGAAGTGTCAGGGGGAAGCATGACTGGTGGCATGGTACTTTAAAAAGCATGCCCACAAATTCTCTGACATGCCTCCTTAAGAAGTGGAGCTTAATTCTAGTCCCCTTGTGACTGGGCTGGACTTAGGGACCAGCTTCAAACAAACTGAACGGTTTGGAAGTGATGGTGTGGCCCCGGCCCCTCCCAGGTTAGGTCATTAAAAGGATGCGGCTTCCCCCTCATGCCGGCAAGCTTACTCTTTCTTCCTTAGGCGGCTCACTCTGGGGGAAGCCCGCGGCCAGGTCACGAGGACACTCAGGCAACTTTTGCCCCATAGACGTGGCATGCATGTACAATAAATCCCCACATCTTTCCTTTTCTGAGCTCCGGATCCCTCCTGCACCCCGCCTGCTGTTCGTTTCCTTTTAGACGTCCTGCAGCACCTTCAGACCCACGTGCCCACCATCACAGCCATGACCCTTCCCTGGCCAGCTTCACTTCCCTCCCACGTGAAGACTACCTGGGGTTCAACACCAGGCCTACTCTTGGCTAGTCAGGTGACCCTGGGCAAGTCATTTCACTTTTCTGAGCCTCATTTTCCTCGTCTTTGAAATGGAGATGATTATAGCACCTGCCTTCTAGGGCTGACTGAGAACGTTGTTCCCCAATCCTTGCCAAGGGCTTAGTGCAAGGGTTGCCACGTGCTTTGTGTCTTTGTATCAGGCAGAAAGGCAAAGCAGGACGGGGAAGGAAAAGAAGCCCTTGTCCTGCACGAGTGTCTCATTGATTAGAGCCAAAAAGAACTCTGTTCCTCGCCCTCTGGTGCGCTCTACCTCAGCTCCCAGGAGCACCATGCCGGTGGCCATGCACACTGGTCACCCCTAGGCCTGGCCTCTCCCACCTCCCACCCTGCTACCCTCCCCACCCAACCCCATTCTGCAGCGCTCCCTGATCCAGCCTTTGGACAACATGGAAACAACTTCCCATCCATCTCCACCTCTCCACCCACACTGATCTAATACTGAACCATCATCACCCTGAGCTTCTAAAAACCTCACTGGGCTTCAGCCTCTGGTACCCACCTACCCCTTCCCTACTGTGCTTTCCACAACCATGCCAGACTTATCCCTCTTGGACACCCATCTAATCAGGCTGCCAGTACCAGTCCCTCATTTCCCTGTCCTGTGGGAGAGGAAGTCCCCACTTCTTTGCTGGGTAGACAAGGTCTTCCTAACCTGACCCTTCTCCCATTGCCCACCCCACCTGTATTAGTTTCCTTCTGCAGCTGTAACAAATTGCCATGAACTTGGTGGGTTAAAAAGGCACAGACGTATTACCTTACGGTTCTGGAGATCGGAAGTCCATGATGGGCCTTACAGGGCAAAATTCAAGGGGCTGGCCTATCTGGTCGCTTCCTTCAGGGGGCTCCAGGGCACAGTTCACATCCCTCGGCTGAGGCCCTGCGTCCCAGCACCCTTTCTCATTCTGCTTCCGTGTCCACAGCACCTCCTACTGACTCTGCTCTCTCGATGCTCGTGATTGCCGCTTGGGCCCACCTGGGTGACCTAGGCAACCCTCGTCGTCTTAGGTTCATTGACCTAATTCCTTCTGCAGAGTCCCTGCTGCCATATAAGGGAACATGCACAGGTTTGGGGGATTAACATGCAGCCATGTTTGAGGGCCCACCGCCCTACCCAAACACCTGACACCCCACTTTAGCCAGCTGGGAATCCCCTGACCCTCTCGGGGCCCACCATGCACTTCCTCCCCTCTGTTTCTTTGCTTCTGCTGTTTCCTCTGCTAAAGGACCCTGCCCCACCCCTTTCTTTCCACCTGCCAATCTCCCTACTTCAACTTCAAGGCTCAGTGTGAAAGGCACATCTCTTTTGTGGCCCCCCCTTCGCCCCACAGCAGGTCAGAGAGAAGGGCACAGCCCCAGGGCACGGCCCCAGAGCACTGCATGTTACGGTGTTGGGCTGCAGTGGCCAAGTTCCACACATGACCATGTGTCCGACCAGTAAGTCTTCAGGAACAGGGACTTTTCCTTGATGGTGTTTACTGCCCCAGCTCCTAACACATGGCTCATGGCACCAAGTAGAGTGCAAAAGGTACTTACTTACTCTCAACGCAGTGAAATCCATTCAGAGTTTCTAAAGTCCCGGTTGTGGTGAGTTGGTTTTATGGTGGATGATAGTCGTTTCCTCTGCCTGGCTGTGCATTCCTGAACCAGCCCCTGCTGCCCCATGCTTTCCTATCAGCTCCCTTCCTCCCACTGGGGAGCTCCCGCTCCCTGACACAGCTGCTTGTGGACACAGTTGCCCTGCAACCCACAGCACTCTGGCACATGGCAGCAGAGAGGCTCAAGTCCCTGGATTTTACATGGGAGCTAGAGAGGGGAGGGACAAGCATGCTCGAGCTGGTGTCAGGAGCGCCTGCAGCCATTCAGGGCTCTGCAGCTCTCCACAGAGGAAGTCAACCCAAAGGGAGAACGGAGCTCCGGGTGGTCAGTGAGCTCTGCACATGAGGGGCAGTAGTCCCCAAGGCCAGCTCCAGCCTGGACCTCTCTAGATGAGAGCTAAGCAATGCCCTGTTTTGCAGAAATCATTTAGGGCTGGATTTCTGACTGAATTAATTTTGACTAATGCATGCTCTAACATTGTAAGAACATACAGGGTCTAATGCTCTGCCCTGTGGAAAGACCCAGCAACGACCACTTCCAATGCCCTGATGTGTCTCCGCCTTTCACCTCTCCTGCCCTTCTTTTGATGGAGCTAGAGATGCTATCAATTAGGGATGCTTCAGTCTGTTCAAGTGATAGAATACCCTCCTAGAGGGACTTAGCTGATCAAGGCTTATTCATTGCATGTATTAGCTGTCTGGAGGTAAGTGATTCCAAGGACCCCAGTTGCTTCTCTCTTCCCACTCTGCCATCCTCAGCGGGTCGGCAACACTGTGCCGCTGGGTCACAAAATGGCTGCTGGGACACTGAGCACCATGTCCTCACACAGGCATCCTGAGGAGGAGGCAGCAGCAAAAAAGTGCTCTCTCATTCTCACCGTTTCCCCCCGGCCCTGCCCCGAGAATAAACTCTTTTCCAGAACTTCCAGCAGCCTTCTCTTTCCATCTCACTGGCCAAAGCCAAGTCCGATGACTTTCCCTGACTAATCTGTCACCTGGGGGAATAGGATTGAGATGATTGGCTACAACTAATCATGATTCTTCTCTTTGATAAGAATGCAGCACAAGTGTCCAGATGTGTTCGGGGTGATGAGGCCCTTCTCGAGTCTGTCCTGGGAGGTGAAGCGTGGTTGGCCTCGTGGATCGTGAGGGGGAGTCTCTTGGGAGTGCTTCCGGACCAGGGCTTTGGAAAGGTTGAGGAGCCGCTCATGTAACCAATCCAGACCTTGACCTTCCTCCATTCTTACTTCGTGAGATCATTTTGTGAGTTGGGATTCTGCTATTTACAGCTGCAGGAAGGCACCTCTCAGATACATTCCTCCACCTGACATAGAACTTGCCCGAGGCGGTGCTCTCCTGACCTGCCTTGGCGTTCCAGAGACAGAGGCCACAGGGCAGGCCAGCAGCTCTGTCTTTCTGGACTTGTCCCAAATGCCACCGTGTCCCCAAGTCATTCCTGGCATGCTCAGTCATCCTCACCTTGACCCCTTCTGAATCCCTCTGGCATTTTATGCGCTCTCCTCATTGGCCTTCCCAATGCATCCCAGGTGTTTATGAAAGCCTTGCACATTCCAGGAGCTGTGCTGGGTGCAGGCACTGTCCAGGTCACTCTGCCCGTTTCCTGTCTTCAGTCCTGCAAAGTCTGCTTGGTTTTACTCTGCTGGGCCTGTGTTCATTCCTTCATCCTGTCCCACAGGCCCGTTTAGAGGGGCTCCTCTGGGCCGGGTCTTGTGCAGACGAAGAAAAATGATCCCCGCTATCAAAACGCATGTCATCCAGCTGGGGGACAGGGACAGAGACAAGCCCAGGAGCCACTAACACAACAGTCTGATGAGGGGCAGCTATTACTATCACCCCCATTTTGCAAAAGATGGAATCTTTTTTTCTGCTCAGAGGTGACTGCCCCTAGATCACTCAGCCAGGCAGTGGCAGAGCTGGGGTCTGAACCCGGGCAGGCTAGCTCCAGGCTGAGGTGCAAACCCGTGCACCCCACTGCCCACGCACGCACAGTGGTACCCCCCGCCAGATCTCTGCTTGCCACGGGAGGCCTGGAGCAGATCTTCCCTCACCGCTCTGGGGAGGAGCCTGGAGACACCTTGATCTCAGCCTCTGGCTTCCAGACTGTGAGACAGTCATTTTCTTTTGTTTACTTCATTCAGTTGGTGGCCTTAGCAAAGCAACACACCATGCAAGTCTTAAGGTAGCTGGAAAGAAATAAAGGAAGTGGAGAGGGATATGGGATAAAATTAAAAAGGCAGGTCAGGCCCTGGTTGGGTGGCTCCGTTGGCTGGAGCATCATCTGGATATGTCAAGGTTGTGGGGCTGTGGGTTCAATCCCTGGTCAGGGCACATACAGGAAGCAACCAATGAATGTGTAAATAAGCGGAATAACAAATTGATGTCCCCCATTCCCCCCACCTCTCAAATTAAAAAAAAAAAAAAGGCAGGTCAGGGCCAGCCAAATCAGTGTGAGATGAGATTAGAAAGGCAAGTCAGGGCTACATCACAGAAGACCTTGTAGGCTTAGGTAAGACTTTGGATTTTATTCCAAGATCCGGGAACACCGTTAACAAGCTTTGTAACTGTCTTAAGCAGAGTTTAAAGTCCAGTTGAAGGCACGGACAGGGAAAAGAGTCACTGTTGGAGGGAACAGAAGCACAGAGCGGTGTGTTAGTTGCCCCCAATAACAAAGTGCCACAAGCTGGAGGGCTTAGAACAACCAAAGTTGATTCCCTCACAGTTCTAGAGTCCAGAGTCCAAATCAGCGTTGTTGTTGTTGTTGTTTTTGCACATAATCAACCATGGAGGCATCCTCTGACAAGCCTACCGAAAAATAGCCTTGCTCTCCTGTCCCCTTTTTACACCATGTCATTTTTCTTTCTAGCACTTACCGTTGTCTGAAGTTTGTTTGCATTTAGGAAGGTAATGATTGGGGCTGTTACAGTTGCTGCTATATTCCCCAGAATCTAGACAGCGTCTGGCACTTAGTAGGTCGCTAAGTAATCCCTGAAAGAAAAAAGTAAATCATATAAAAACAGTTATGCCTGGAAAAGGCCAAAAGAGACACACTAAAGTGCGAATGACTTCTTCTGTTGATATAAGGGTGCTTTTAAAATTTCCTCTCTATTTTCGCTTTCAAAATAAAATAGCCACCCTGGCTGGTGTGGCTCAGTGGACTGAGCACTGGCCGATGGAGTGAAAGGTTGCAGGTTCGATTCCCAGTCAAGGCACAGGCCCTGGTTGGGGTCGTGTGAGAGGCAACCGATTATACAGTTGCACATCCTGTTTTTCTCTCTCCTTTCCCCGCTATCTAAAAATAAATAAATAAATAAATAAAATCTTTAATGAAAAATAAAATGAAATATCCCACTTTGGGAGGGAGACGGCAATGTTCTCCTTCCTGATGTGGGTGGTGACCACTCCACTGTATACAATTGTCGAATCTCATCCAGCTGCACATTTAAGAGCTGCATTCTACCACATGGTAATTACATCTCAAAAATTAAAAAACCACAAATAATATACTTGTGTATGTTAAAAGTTAATGTTCTTGATAAAAAGCAAGGACCTACAACCTGGATTACTCTATCCAGCAAAGCTATCATTTAGAATGGAAGGGCAGATAAAGTGCTTCCCAGATAAGGTAAAGCTATAGGAGGAGTTCATCATCACCAAGCCATTGTTACATGAAATGTTAAAGGGACTTATTTAAGAAAAAGAAGATGATCAAAACTATGAACATTAAAATGGCACTAAATCCGCAACTATCAACAACTGAATCTAAAAAACAAACTGACCAAACAAGCAGAACAGAAAGAGAATCGTAGATATGGAGATCATTTGGATGGTAGCCAGTTGGGAGGGGGAAGGAGGAGAATGGGGGAAAAGGTGAAGAGTTTAAGAAGTACAAACAGGTAGTTACAGAATAGGCAGGGGGATGTTAACAGTATAGGAGATGGCATTGCCAAAGAACTTATATGCACGACCCATGGACATGAGCCAAGGGGCGAGGTTACGCAGAAGGGAATGGGAGGTGATGGGTGGAGGGGGGGGAAAATTGGGACAACCGAAATAGCATAAACAATAAAGTATATCCAAAAATAAATGATAATGTTCTTGCTATTGTTTTATAGCATTTAGAATATATCGTTGTAAATAGGATAAGTGGAAATAAGAGTTACATAACACAAAATAGGTCTTGGATCTATGTTATAAATTAAATTTGACTGGTTGAAAAAAAATTTTTTTAAAGGAGCTGCTCTTGGGAGACATTTGCATGCAGCACACACACCAGTTTAGACCTACCAAATTAGCACAGCTTCATAATATCCCCCAGTAGTTTATAAAAATGTTGTCCTAGGCTTTTTCTCTCCCGTTTTTCTGTAATAAATTGAAGCCACAGATTAAGCTGATCCCACCAGAATCTAAAGTTTCTCGTTGGCCTGTGTGTGCCTGTCTGACTGTGCCTCTGGGGGCGGTAACTGAGTCGACAGTTAAAGAAAGAGCTCCTTCCAGTCGAGACAGTTTTGTTCCCGAAGCCAGCTTTTCCAGCTAGGGAAGCACCTGGGTTTCCATGTAGCGCTACAGAAAAGAACTGAGGAGTCAGCCTAAATGGGTGGTGTGGACTGGGCCCCAAGCCTCCTGGGGGCAAAGGGGACATAACAGGCATCCATTGCAGTAATTCCCCAAAGCCGGCTCCTTGGGTCCGTGAGTTGGGGGCCAGGGAGCCACTGGCATTTTCTCTCTCCTTTATCATCAGCTCTGGCTCCAGTCCCAGTGACATGGGAGAGAGGACCATGAGAAGTTGCAAAGTTAGTTCCATGAACACGGTGGGTACACAGGACCGGTTCATGTCCTCACACACAAGTGGTCTTAACTCAGTCGTCTGCGAACACAGTTTGAGGAGCGGAGTGGTGAGGAGCCCTGATCTGGGGGTCAGACAATGCTGAGACTGCGCACTACCGTCACCCATCAATGTGACGCCAAGTCCACACTGGTGGTGTCCTGGACTGTCTGCGCTGAGCACTAGCATCCTGATTTGTGAAATGGGGTAACTACCTACCACACATGCTGGCGTCGAGGATTGAGTGGAACAGTACACAGCAAGCACTCATTACTGTCACTGTGGTTCGGTAAGTGCTTTGAAATTCAAGAAGTGGGGGCAGCCCTGGAGTCACATTATGTCAAGACAGGACAGGTCTTTCCTCCTCCGAGTCTCAGCAAGTGCAAGATGCTTGCCTCTGTCAGCTTTGGGTCCTACCAAATAAAACAAGGATTTTTGGGTCCACCCCTCTGGACTGCCTACCTGGGGTAACCAGCCCCAGAAAAGAGGTCTCTCACAGGAATGTTTTTCCAGGTTTTTCCTAGTCCACTTGGGTTTAGACAAGTGACCGGTAATCCAATCGGTGTTCTTCGGCGTCAGTTCCCTCTCTTCCCACAGGACTGTTATCTCAGAAGCTGGGAAGAGCACTGGTTTTAGGAGCTCACCAAAAAGGCAACTCTCTCTTGAGGCCTTACCAAGAAGATGGTAGGGCTTGGGGTGGGTTATCTTTTTCAAGATTATTCTGGTTCTGAGAAGCAGAAACATTTACAATGGTGAGAGGCACAGAGGCTGCGGGGAGAAGAGAACCCGGCACATGGGGAGAAAAGAACAGGAGAGAGCCTCAGAGCTCCCCTGGCTCAGGAGAGGCAGGAATCTCACCAAAGAGAAAGTGTAGTATTGGCAGCAACTGAAAGATCCTGTGTGGACTTTCAGGAAAGATTTTGGGCCACAGCACGAGGCCTCCTCCATCAGGGCCAGGACAGTTCTGGCAGCAGCCCCCAACCCCGACATGTTCCCACGTAATTGAAGTCGAATGTGCTGTGGGGGAGGGAGGGTGGCCGGAGGAGGCCTCCGGGTTCTTCCTGGCTGCAGCATCGCAAAGTTCTGCAGTTGGCCCCATTTGGGATCAAAGCCAGTCAGTGTTGATTTTCCGCAGCATGGAAACAAATGCAGTGAAGCTGTTTTCCTGAGGCATGCATTTTGAAAAGAGGATTTTCATTTCTTTTCCCCCCTAAGGACAGGTGGAGTGGGGAAGTAGGGGAGCTGTGTGACGTGGCCCTTCCCATTGCTGCCCCTTTTGCAAATCCTTTCTGGCTCATAGTTTCCACGTAAGCATAAAGTAATCAGTTAGAGCATGCGAGTGGGCAAAGCTATGATGAAAGCTAAGTCTTTCACAAAAGATAATTCCTGGAAAAGGCTGCCAGAGGACCCTCTGGCTATGCGCGATAAATCACGATTTATTTGCTTTCCACTGGAAGGTTTCCAAGACAGCAACTCTCCTTATTCCTCCTAAAATTTTCCACTTACTCTTCTTCACTTCCAGGTTTTCCTCTGTGATCTGTCCTTCTGCCAAGAAATTAGTTTGTGTTTCTTCTTTTCAGTTAGCACCCAAAGTCTTTGGGTGCTAACATTATGTTAATGATGTAAAGTGATACAGGCAAGTTTCTCAAGTGAAGGAAACACCTTATTCTTTTAATGGCACTTGACTTCTCCCAGTCCTCCCAGGAAGATCTAAACACGCGGCCCACTGGGCCACAACCAAGGGATTGTGCATTGACAATCAGGAGTTGCTACGGCTGCAGGGGTCTCAGTGGGCTCTTTCTTCTTTTAGTAAATATTTTTATTTTTTTAATTGGATTTTAAAAAATCCTCACTTGAGGATACAATGATTGATTTTAGAGAGAGGGGAAAGGAGGGAAAGAAACATCGATGTGAGATAGAAATATGGATCGGTTGCCTCTCATATGCACCCAACGAGGGATCGAACCCACAACCTAGGCACGTGCCCTAACCAGGAATTGAACCTGCAACTTTTTGATTCATGGGACTATGCTCCAAACAACTGGTCCACTCTAGCCAGGGGTGGCTTGTCCTTTTTATTTATTTTTTAGATTTTATTTATTTTTAGAGAGAGGGGAAGAGAGGGAGAGAAACATCAATCAGTTGCCTCTCGCACACCCCCAACGGGGGACTTGGCCCACAGCCCAGACAGGCACTCTGAAGATTCAAACCAGTGACCTTTTGTTTGTGGGACAGCTCCCAATCCACTGAGCCACACCAGTCAGGACTGCCTCTTGCTTTTTAAATGAGAAAAAGTACATGATTTGCTCTGAGACCTGCTGCTTCTTCCAGCCCAAGATGACAAAAGACATGGAGGCCAAGTCAGAACTGTTTTTCCTATTCAACATTTATGCCCAGGGCTATAGGTTTATCTTTTGAACAGAATGGCACCATCCATCACAGGCTAGGGTACATTTTTCCTGGGTATCGCAAACTTTCATGTTCCAAGACCTTGCAGGTTGTTTCACTCTTTGATCGACTCTACCCCCTGGACAGACCTCTCTGCATTTATTTTGAGAGGCTGAATCTGAAAGGAGTCTCAGGTCTGGGGATTTAGAACATGGTCTGAAAAGAAGTGAAGAGGCTTTAGTTCACTTGGTGTGCTTGGTAATTAGCCTTGGAGTAGCGAATGTTATCTGCACTGGCACAGCCCTGTGCCAAGTCCCAAACCACATTTTCCAGATCGCTCCAGTGAGAAGTCTCTGACCCACAGCAATCTGACATAAGGCCCCGGAGTCCACAATCATCTTGTAAAGAACAACAGATTGTTCATCTCTTCCTGGCCCTCTTCAAAGCAGCAAGAATGCATAATCCCCTCTCATGCTCTCCTAAGCTTCCAGAATTACAGCGAGGGACTGCTCCAAAAGTGTACTAGCTAAAATGATTCTGAAATACTTTTGGCTTCTGGAAATAGTTTTCAAAATTAATGTTTGACAGAACCCAGTATTGAAAAGAGCATTCCCAGGTGGGCATGTGAGTTTCTGGGATGCAAGGTAAGGGTTCCCATTAACTTTAAAAAGTGAAAAGAGCATGTAAAGGAACAGATTATGATGGTAGTCAGGAGAAATAGGCCACAACCTCTCCCTAACCCTATAGAGTAAAAATAATAAAAGAAGCCTTATATAACTTCCCTGAAGTCCTCTAATGCACAAATCCAAAGAATGTCTTTTCATTTGCTCCAAGCTGACCACAGCGCAGCCTTTGGGGGAAAAATCAACTTCTAAGGACACACTTGAGTTTGACTGGGAGGTAAAACTCAGGGCTCCTGAGAGGAAAAGCTTCTCTATTACACATCACTCTTCCCTGTCATTTAAAAATTTACCTTTAAAAGCTCCATCTATTGGTGAGGTCACTATATAGATACCCTAGGACTCCCATTTCAGAAATTTTTGCCTGCAAAAAAAAATGTTGGCTGGTGGTGGAGGTATGCCAGGGAACAATCTACTTGGTGGCTTCCTGAACTCGCCGAAGGTGGTATCTTTGAGTGGTTTAGTTGTCCCTTGGCGCCATTAAGGAGTAGGAGTGAGGGCTCAAGACTCCTGAAAAATTTCCCTCCTGCTGCCAAGAAAGAACTACCACAGCAGAAACACCACACCAGTTAATTCAGTTTTATCCTGGAGAAAACGAAACAGCTTTCTTCAAATGTTGTGACTTTCCGTTTTTAAATGAGCCCGTGGACTTCAGCCCCCGAGCCAGAATTTGTCAGTAACCCAAGCAATGCAGCATCAGGCACGGCAGCCAAATCTTCAAGGTAGTATTTGTAGTTTGTGGATTCCGATTGCACTAGGAGAGGGGTTTCCAAGTGATGACAGAAGGTGGTTCATTCGTGATCTGACAAGTTCCTACACTCAGCTGGCTGGCTATTGAAGAGTTTCTCAGCCCCTCTGAGGAGGACAGTTTCACTGCACAAGTAAGGAGGGGGTTTATCTTACTCAGTGTATCCTAACAAGTCCCATTTGTGATGGTTTCCAAAGATAAATCTCGGCATGGTGACGGGTCTAGAAAAAAGTCTTAGGTCTATAAATTCATTGTTTTTAGTATAAGAGCTGTGCCTGGGTCTTCTCCCACCCCAAGCCTCCAAATTAAAATAATTTGTCCTCATCGGTATCTGTTCAGGTTCTTATTATTAATTAGGGAAGTTGGAGCAAAGGGGCAGAAAGATGAAACTAATCTAGCTGCTTGCTACAATGCTGCAAGGTTGAAATCAAGGCCACTAACACTTCCTCAGATTATTTAGATACAAGCTCCCAAGTAAATGTCAATCTGAGAGACGCAAATTTCACGTACAGAAGAGTCATTTCAAAGTGGGGTTACTTTAATGCAATTTCACTGTTCAAGGTAGTATGGATATGTTAAGTGGTTCATTTCCATCCTGAAAAAAAAAACAGCTTCTATCTATGTAATTTTGTCAAATTCAAACATAACCCTTTAACTGGTTTTTAAAAAACATTTTCTTTACATATCTTGCAATTTTTATTTTCTGTAACATTTTTTAGAGACCTTCAAGTAGTTTGGAAACATTTGCCTATTTGCTCCATCCTCTGGGTACGACCTTTGAGAACACTTATCCCACCCGCACAGAAAATCTGCATTCTCCTGGCTGGTGGTAGAGCCGCTGGATGGAGGTGATCACAGAGAAATGAGGAGGCAGCAAGCTTTGTGAACTACTTCTAATTCTCTTCATTAGTATGCTCTGATCCACCCCAGCTTCTGCAAGGTCAGACACGCAAGACAAGTACTTGGCCAAAAAAGCAGGATTCTAACTAGTGTAAAAATAGATTTTAAATAAAATAGAATCTTTATAGGAAAGAGAATTGGGTTATGCTTTACATTCCCACTCTTGTTCTAAGATATCTGTGGTATCTGGTAAGTCCGAGGGGGACTCCCAGTTGGTCTGCCCTAAGTAAAACTTGACAGTGTCTAAGTACATTCATTTTGCACAGTTACAGGTAAGGTCCTTTGGGAAATGCTGTGCAGCACATCCCACAACAATGGGTGGTGATTAGCGATATGGTTGGTGTGCTAACAAGTAACTTGTAAGACATATATGTCAAAAGGGATAAGGCCTAACCATAGGCTAAAAAATTCTGAAATGTGGTAATTTGAGCTTTGGCAAATTATAAAGCAGAAAACAAACTCATCATTTAGCAGTCTGTCTTGTTAACCTATTCGGCTTACCTCTTTTGGAAGCTAGGTTCCAATGGCTCTTACTTTAATTTTGCTCATTATGGCATATCATAAATTATTGGACATCTATGTTTCTAGAGAAAGTACACAGCCCCTCTTGTTGGCCCACAAGCATTACATGACTGTTTTAAAGGGGGCTCTGTTAAAATTCTTATTTTCGGATTTAGAAACAGCCTTTGGTTATAGCTTGAAAGCATAATTGAAAATCTGCCCAAGCTCCCTCTAGCCGCAACCTGAAAATGCAGCTCAATCTTTTGTAAACATTCAAAAAATACTGATCCCAGAAAAATACACAATCAGCTAGTCTGAGGCCTCACTCTACATTTTCGAATGGATAATAAATCTGCCTGCTCATTTTTGCTAGATGCTAGGAAGTTCACTCTGGGATTTGAGCCTTGGAGTCACCATTAAGCCTCCTTATTTGAGGTTCATAGGGAGGTACAGAGTCATCGAAAATAAACAAAATGGAAACACCACCATTTTTCCTACACTGGGTCTACTCAGTCTGCCCCGGGTTGTTTGTTTTTCCTGGCTAGCCCCAGAGCAAGAAGATATGGCTGCTGGAGACAAGCCAGTGCCTGCTTTACAGGCCCAGCCTCTTTTCATACAACATTCAACTAGTCAACATTCAACTAGTCCTTCAGTTCCCCAGAGGCAGGGAGGGATGACAATGATATGAGACTAATGCTCAGGAATTTTCATAAATCCTCAGTAGCCAGTATGAACCTCTCTCTAAGGCATCTGCAATGACCTCAGGGAGGTTCGATGCTTTAGAAACAGGTAATGTTACCTACTGACCCCAGAACTCAACATCAAAAACACCAACTCAATAAATACAACAGAAAAATGCACAACCAATTTGGGTCATCTATCGAGTAGGAAGGCAAAATGGTCATTAGAATGTCTGAGGTTAGTGAACTACAGTTGGAAAAAGCAGCCACCTTTTAAAACACTGCCCTTTTCCATCACTTCTCCTGGTCATCAGCCCTGTGCATTCATTATACCAAACACCAGCAAATGAAAGATCCAAACAACTGCAGCTTGATCCTCACTTGTACTTATTTAGGGCCCACCCTCACATTTAGGCCCCAGCACACCCTCTCTGTGCCAGGGAAAAGAGTCTCAGGGACACCTGTTTCTGTGAAGGTCACTTGCCCCTCTTGCTGCGGCCCTTCCTGGAGGGCAGCTTCCCACTGCCACCAGAAGAGGCGGGGCTCGAGGCTGAGGCCATGGCGATGTTGATCTGTCCCTCCTGGATTTCCTGTCGGGTCTCAGCAGGCAGGTGGTTGATCTTCTGCTGCGCCTCAAGGTAGAACATGACGTCACGCAGCTGTTCCTGGATCTCAGTGATCTGCAGATCCTTCTGGTCACAGGTCTCCTTCAAAACCCTCTCCTCCTCCTTCAGCTTGTTCTGCAGGAGGACCTGATTGGCTCGCAAACACTTGTTCATCTCCTGCTCCTCTTTGAGCTCTGTGGTGAGTTTGGCTACTTTTGTGTTGAGCTGAGTGCACCTTTTGTAAAACAAAGGAAGACAAAAGCACATTTTCATTTGCTGACACAAACCCCTTTCTGCTCTGGGATTGAACAGAGAAGCCATGATCTCAGAAGCCATGATCTCAGAATCTACTTAGGGTGGACTCCTCTCTCCCTGTTCAGGGAGACTGGTTTGCCACCACTGCAACAGCTACACAAAGCGAGAATTTTGCTCTAGTTAACCCAAGTATAGCTTCAAGACAATTTTTCTTTTTTAAGCACAGAAATTTTTCATAGCAAAAACTACTCTGTGATTCATGGTAAAACTTCTGCTTCTCTGTTTTGCAGTCAATGGTTAAATAGGTCGCTTTAGAGGATAGAGATGCTAAAGAAGTTACAAGGAAAAGGGATATTCTTGGGGAGCAAAGTGATCTGGCCTCAGTGCATTTATTAGAGAAGGGTTTTCAAGAATAGGGAGTGCCCTTATTCTTGATGCCTAATATTACTCATAAGCAAAGAATCACAAATTTAGACATAATTTTTATGCATCAGAATGCCAAAGAGCCCTGGCTGGTGCGGCTCAGTGGATTCAGCGCCAGCCTGTGAAACAAAGGGTCACCAGTTCAATTCCCAGTCAGGGCACATGCCTGGGTTGCAGGCCAGGTCGCCAGTAGGGGGGCGCAGGAGAGGAAACCACACATTGACGTTTTTCTCCCTTCTCCTCGCTCTAAAAATAAATAAAATATTAAAAAAAAAACACCAAAGAGCTCACACTGGGGAAGAGGCACTCCCACACATGGCACTCAAGCGGAGACTGGTACAAACTCTCAAGGACAACTTGGAGATCACTAGAAAGTCATTTCACATGCCCTCTGACACAGCTGCTCTACCTCTAGGAACATCCTATAAAATAAATACACTCAGGACTGCGCTAAACATCTTTCACCTATGGAAAAAGATGTTCACTGCAATGCTTTTTATAGTAGTGTTAGACCTGAGACAGCTTAAATGTCCATCAATGGGAGCTGCTTGAAATATCGTGGGACCTCCACATCATGAAGTACTACACAGCCATTATGAAGCTCAAGATAGAGCTAAATATGCAACGTAAAAAAAAGTTGCCAAAACAGAGTATTTAACAAAATGGAATATCTAATATTATTCTAATTTTGTAGAAACAAATATTATGTATGTGAGATGTTTATACAGGAATAACAAAAGATCTGTAAGAATACTCACTGGTACCATCAGTAATGGTAACCTCTCGTTGTCAGGATCCAGGAAAACTTACAATTTTCACTTTTTAATTCTTTAAATACAGTTCAATTTGTTAGGGTGGTAAAAGTATAGAAGGATTTCGATTTTTACTTCTACCAATGTTGTAGTGTTTTAACAGCAATTAAAGAAATCTTTGGCCCTGGCTGGTGTAGCTCAGTGGATTAAGCATGGGCCTGCAAACCAAAGGATCGCAGTCTGATTTGCAGTCAGGGCACATGCCTGGGTTGCAGGCCAGTTCCCAGCAGGGGACGCACAAGAGGCAACTATACATTGATATTTCTCTCCCTCTCTCCTTCCCTTCCCATCTAAAGATAAATAAAAAAAAAAAAAAGAAAAAAGAAATCTTTGGTGGAAAGTTTCTGTTTGGGGTGATGAAACATTCTGGAAACAGATAATGGTGACAGTTGAACAACATTGTGAATGTATTGTACACTTCAAAATGGTAAAATGGAAAATTTTATGTTATAAAGACTTTTACCATACACACACAAAAAACTATTTTAAAAAAATCCAACTTCTGCCCTGGCTGGTGTAGGTCAGTGGATTGAGTGCAAGCCTTCGAAACAAAGGATGGCGGTTCGATTCCCAGTCAGGGCACATGCCTGGGTTGCAGGCCAGTTCCCAGCAAGGGACTCACAAGAGGCAACCACACACTGATATTTCTCTCCCTCTCTCCTTCTCTTACCCTCTAAGGATAAATAAATAAAATCTTTAAAAAAAAACCAAAAAAACCCAGAATATATATTTTAAAAAAAATCCAACTTCTGCCCTGACTGGTGTAGCTCAGTGGGTTGGGTGTTATCCTGCAAACGAAAGGTCACCACTGGTTTGATTCCTGGTCGGGCATGTGCCTGGGTTGCAGGCCAGGTCCCTGGTTGGGGGCATGTGAGAGGCAATCGATAGATGTTTCTCTCTCTCTCTCTTTCTCCCTCCCTTCCCCTCTCTCTAAAAATAAATAAACACAATCTAAAAAAAAAAAAAACCCAACTTCTGACAATGGGGAAAATGTGTGAAGGGTAAATGGCAACTTTTTGTGCTATCCTTGTAACCTGTGTAAATCTAAATTTACTCCAAAGTAAAGGATCTATTAAAAAAAAAAACTTTTAAAGGAACAGTTATCCCCCCTAAATTTATTTTTATCCATTTGTCCAGAGGTAAAGGCCCAGTTACTTTTGTGAATATAACTTAAACCAGAAAGGTGATTTCCATCAGTAGTAACTACCTTCCCACATAACAGCAGAGTTATGGTCTTGCCGTGCTGCTCACGAGTTTTTTGCCTTATGTTTAACTCCTGTGGCCTTTAATTCTTGCACAAGGTCAGAACGCATGCCATCTCCAGCTTAGGCACAGGCTCTTTCCTAACTGCCATTTCTCAGTCACTATGGCTTTGGGCACAAGGAAATTGCTTGTTATCGACAAAGTGGAAAATACTTGTGCAGACCACAAGCACACAACTATCAGGAGAGAACACTGCATTCTACATTGCATCCATCTGGCACGACACACCGTGTTTTTTAATAAACACGTAATCACAGTACGTTGGCTTCACATACTGTGATTCAGAAATCACAGCATGACTCCTAAAAACCTGGTGATACACTTGAAACTCAGTATTTCCTTAGGAATGAAGGAAATTAATTGTTTATATAATTACTGTTACAATAAAATACCTATTTTAAAGAATAGACAAATTATACCTACTTTCTTTCCACAGACTGCTTTTCTTTCAGGAGATCATTTAGTCTGTGCTCCAGATTATCACATTTCTCAATTGTTTCCTTAAATTTGGCCTTCATGTTGTTAATCTGAAAAAGCAAACAGAGGTTTCTTTTTTTAATTTGGGGGTGGGGGTGGGGAAAACATTGATTTGTTGTTCCACTCATTTATGCATTCATCGGTTGCTTCTTGCATGTGCTTCAACCAGAGACCAAACCTGCAACCTTGGTGTATCAGAACGATGTTTTAACCAACTGAGCTACTCAGCTGGTTAACCAGAGATCTGTTTCATTTCACAAAGATAAAGTTGTATGGCTTTTGGGGCTAACTTCTCAAATTTTCCCCCCAATTACCTGTGTGCAACTTTGAAAACCCAAACCTAGAAAAGGTGAGACAATCGTTTTAAAGAATTCCTGTAAGAGGAATAAAAAATTTTGAGAAGTCCTTTTTTCCCTTACTGTTTCTTTATACCAGGATAAACAAAGGATCAGGAGCTGCTGAATGTCAAGTGAAACTGCTCGAAAGTCAAGAATGAATTTCAGGCAGTAGAGCAGGAGATGGTTGGTTAGAGACACTAGAACAGGGCTTCCCATGCTTAACTCGCCATTGTTTTTTACCTCCTGAGATTACATTCTCAAAACTATTTCCCAAAGAATCCAAGAATCTTATCTAATCTAACTGATTTTCTTTGGGGTTTCCCACCCTCAACTCACTATTAAATTTCTCAAATACCATGAAGCCACATGGAATATAATCAGTCCTTGTTTTACTGAGTTCTTTATAATAAAGGCACAAGACATACGGAACTCATTCATATTACCTCTTAAAAACTTAGAGTCACTCCAAGGTGAAGATGTACAGATTTAGGAGATGCCTCACCTCTACTGACCTTAGGACACAGGGAGAAGATCAGGTGGGAAGGGGAAGCAGTGAGGTTGGGTAAATCATGAGGCAATAGTGATAGGAACTGAAAGTAACTGAGAATTTAAATCCTATGGCCCAGGCACCTGCTAGGTGTTTTATAAGCAGTATCTTCTTATAACACACCTATGACTTAAGTATGCCAGCTTTTTACAGAAACTGAGGCAATACATCCAAGGTCACCCAGAGAGAGTGTGGTAGGTCCAGGACTGGACCCCCTAGTCTGGGTCCAAAGCCAAGTTCTAAACCTCTCTTTCCCTACACTGTAGGGCTAAGCTGTACAGCAATGGAAAAGTGACCTCTGGGCAAGATCTAACCTCAGCAGAGATCCAGGACGCATACGTCGTTCCTAAGAAAGGGCCATTGCTTTTAATACTTCCTTTTAAAAATTGTTTTATTTATTGATTTGAGAGAGAGAGAAAGGAAGAGAGCAGGAGAAACATTGCTTTGCTCTTGTACTTATTTATCCATTCACTGGTGGTTTCTTGTATGCACCCTGATCAGGGATTGAACCTGCAACCTTGGGGTATCAGAACTACGTTCCAATTGAATTAACAGGCCAGGGCCAACACTTTATTTTTAAATATTTGCCATATGGCCTCCCTAGCAGGTCTCTAAATAAAGTACTGCTCCCCCCTTTGTAATAAGAAAGCAACTGCTTTGGAGAAATTAACATTATAGCCAACTACCATTAAGTAGGAAAAACATGCCATCAAAGGAAGATTTCTGTTTTTTGCCTCTGTCATAAAAATAAAAATAGCTTTAAAATTGCTTTAATTCTAGTCTGTCATTCATTTTCTCCTCAATATTGCTTTAAAATAAAAGCATTAGATCCTCTTGACATTTTCTCCTAAACTGGCTCCTGTTAGTTTAGGGAAATCAGAAAGGACAGAAATGGAATCAAACTGTCATGTTTTGATCACTGAAGACACTTAAGCCAAACACATTTAAATCAAAATGAAAAATACCAAGTAACCCCAAAGGTTTTTTAATATTGCTTTTAGATGCTATAAATGGAATGTCAGGTGGTTTAAATTAGTGCTTTTAAAAACATTTCTGTCCATTAGCCCAAAGAAAGAAATACTCAGTACACAAACACACACAACTGAAACAGGAGTTTCACAAAACAATATTAAATGTGATGCACTCTGATATTTTATTCTATTTAATAAAAATGCCAGTTGTGGTCCACCAAACTCACTCTACAACCCACAGCTGGATACAAACTGATCGCTAACACGGATCCAGAGGTCCACAGAGAAAAGCGGTATCTTGAGGGGCATTCCCTTGTCCTGACGGCTTCTTCTATGTTCTTCACACATGGCCCCATTATAACTGAGGACCTTCAAGTGGGTATGAGATTCATGAGAACAGACTCTGCTCACATGCTATAATAAAGGTACTACCAAAGGCACCGGGGGACAGGAATAGTATTATAATCCAAGTTCACAAAGAAGCTCGACCTTCATCTCCGCCCCTCCCCACCACTAACTTTTATGAGGCCCACAAACAAGAATTGCTGTCAGTGAAACCCACGCTTGGCTACTGTTAATCTTTGCACGTGCTCTACTGTCAGAGGTACCAATGGACGGAGGGCGGGTCAAAAGGAGGCCGGGAGCAGGAACAAAGGCCTGCATCTTCCATTAACTTGAAGGTGAACATTTGTTATTAGACAATGAAACATTCTCTTCAAGCCCTTCAAGCTCTTCATTTAGGGCTGCCCTTGCCTTTCTTCATCTTATCCCTACCTAAACTTATACACAAGTTTCAGTTTTTAGCTTCCCTGCCACTTGACTTTTCCTGGGCATGTGTTAGAGAATGCAGTTAATCCTAAAGCATCTTAAAAGGCAGAGAGAATTCTGAGCTTAGCTCCCGAGGGTCTGCACGAAGCACTTTAGGTGGTCACGCTGGTACAGCCCGTGGAAAAGCCCATTAGTGAGGCTTGCTTGGGTTGCCAATGCCCCCCTTCCCTGGGAGCCCATCACCGGACGCCAAGTAGCAGCGACCGGTGCTCTCTCCTGAGTGCTGTCAGAAAGACACGTCCTTCCCCCACATGCTCCAATCAAGCCCTATTCAGGACTTGAGTACCTCTGGAAAGGCATTTCCATTGCTTGGAAGGTTCTTATAAGAGTTTCATCAAGAACTTTTAACTAAAGATCATTTTAAAGCTAGTGTTAAGTCTTATTTTTATTTTATTTTTATCCCCACCTGAGGATATTTTTTTTCACTGCTTTTAGAGAGAGAAAGGGAGAGAGAGAGAAACGTTGATGGGAGAGAGAAGCACCAGTTGGATGCCTCCTGTATGCACCGAAACAGGGGATCAGGTATAGGGGATTGGGGATTGGGGATCGAATCTGCAACCTAGGTATGTGCCCTGACTGGGAATTGAACCTGCAACCTTTCAGTTATGGGACGATGCTCCAACCAACTGAGACACACTGGCCAGGGCAAGCCTTATTTTTAAAAACTTGATTTCTCCTCATTTGTGGCCAAGCCCAGAAACTAGGACCTGTGGGCCTGGCATTAGGAAAGAAGTTGGCCCTGCTTGCTCAGCTCCAGGATAATCCTCCTCAGCAGGGAGCCCCCAGCCCAGCTCTGCAGTCCCCATCTGAAAGGCCAGGTACTGGTTGGGATTCAATAAGTTATAATGTAAAAAATTTTAAAGCCTTCATTTAATACTAGGGGAATCAATGATTTATGAACACTGTCTGTAGGTGTAGAAAATGGTTCCTAGAATCCTAATTATACACGATCTTCCAGTGTTCACTGGTTTTCACACTCCCCCTCTGGAACCCTCTGGGTTCCTTGTACATGCTACAGACAAAGGGAAAACCAAGTGGGTAGACTCCGGGACTGCCGCTTGGGTTTCCACCAAAATCACACTGCTTTTCTCTTTTAAATGTTGGAGCAGTGAAGGACATCTTCTTAAAGATGGCATCTTTGTTAAGAATCTGAAAACCATTGCTCTAGACCAGTGATTTTCAACCTTTTTCATGTCACGGCACACATAAACTATTTACTAAAATTCTGCTGCATACCAACAAATGTACTTTTTGCCCATCTGACAAAAAAAAAAGGGTATAAATTTGACTGATTCACACCAGACAGCTACTGTTGTGTTGGCTGTTGTCATTTTTTTGACAATCTAAGGGAAAAGAGGTCAGTCAGGTGTTGCAAATTTTAAAAATTCTTGTGGCACACCACTTAAAAATTGCTGCCCTAGACCAATAAGGAACCATGGTGACCACACGAGTTCTAGCATTTCTGCCCAATTTTTCCCCATCAACTCCAAAGTAATGTCTTGTTGTCTCAGAGGCCCATGTTCAGCTCCCCAAAGCAGCTGTTCCCAAGCTGACAAACCAACTGGCTGACTCAAATTACAATCCTCATGTACATACTTCTATTTTTTAAATAGAATTACACCAGGCACTAGGAAACATTACTGAAGTTAACAAACAAACAACTCCCCAAACCTCAAAATACGAGAGCCTTTAAATCCAAGGTTTCCTTTTTCCTTTTTTTGGGGGGTGGGATACATGCCAGGTATTTCACTTCTTCCTTAACTTAATATGGTATTGAGCTCAGCATACAATAAAATTTTGCTTGATTTTATGTATCTTTGATTTAGTAATCCTACATAAGAATATATGTCTGACTCCCTCCCCTTCTTAAATTATACTTAGTTGATTGCATTTGCAATAATTTCTTGGGTTTTTTTTTTTTTTTGATTAATTTCATTCTCATGGTGGCCCAGAAATGCTTGTCCCCTGACATTGGCTAAGTCTCTAATGTAATGACAATTCACGTGCTTTCCACTTCTTTCTGGAACCATGGTCTAGAGTTAGGTTTCTGGGGTGAGCCAAATTATTCCAAATTCTTGTTTTCTTTTTTCTTCCCCCTAACTCCAGCTTTATTGAGATATAACTGACATACAAAGAAGAAAGATTTCTTTTTAGAGGCAAAATGGTCTTTACCTGTCTATCAGATTGAGAAGGAAGGATTCTGAGATTCCTCTGTCCCTGTAGCTCTGCCCTCTCCCACCCCAACAACAGATTGCCCCGCAACATGGCATTTCAGCCGACACTACACCAGAAACTTACTTCCTCTGCTGTGTCCTTCTCTATCCGGACTATCTTGTTTTCCCAGTAGATTCGCTGAGATTCCAGCTGGCTTGTTAGTAAATATGAATACTGAAAACACAGAGAACAGACAACAAAACATAAGTCACTGCTGTCAGTCTCTGGAACCCAATTAAAACCTGACTTCTAATGAACTACGGAAAAGGAAGAGTAACCATCAAAATACACGTTACACATTGGTTCCACTCTGCTCACTAAACCATAATTACAATTCTGTCATCCTGGAGCTTATAATCTAGTCAGGGACAAACAGAATGCACAGTAAAAGAACAGAGGTTCCTGTGCAAGCTGACTTTAAGACCAGGGTTTTTAAGTCAAAGTGTAATTCAAATCAGCCCACCCAACTACTCTTCCCTGCCTCCTGCTGCCCCCACAGGAAGCCATCCCCGTCTCTCCCTACCTTGGGTTAAGTGGCCCCTTTCGCAGTTCCCTCAGCACTGTGCCTATCATTAATAGCACCTACAACACTAGCACTCAATCCCTGGTTTTTCTGCCTGTCTTCCTTGTCTGGACAGTATTATTTCAAAGATATAATCATTGAAAGCAAGGATTGTTATCTTTACGTCTGTACCCTCAGAGCCTAGGTCATGCTGGATGTTAAGAAACTCTCGCTGCTTAACTACATGGATGAACGAACAGTGCTGTGTAACTGCAGGGAAAGGACAGATGGCCTCTGACAGTAGGACATGGAAGGACTTCTGAGAGAGAGATCTGAGGGCTCGGAACAGACAGGAAGAGGAGACAATAAAAAGAGAGGTGCAATCCCAGAGCACTACTGAACCCAGATGTGCACTGTGGATGTTTAGGTCTCTTTAGAGATGAAGAAGTGACACCAAGGAGGCCTGTGGTGTAGGGTGTGGAAAGGTGGGGTTTATGGAAGGCTCTGGGGTCTTGCCTCGAGAATGTGCGCCAAGGAGTGGCTAGACCACACCTGCATTTTGGAAAGACTCTTCTAGGGGACTGGATCTAAACATGTGTACAGGCTAGGGAAGAGACTGAAAGTGCAACAGAGAGAGAGGACAACTGGGAGAACGTGTCTGCGTCACCAGAAGGTATGCTCCAAGAGGGCAGAGAGTTTGTTCGATGCTGCAGTCCCATCTCCAAGAGGAGGGGCTGACAGACCGCAGCCTTCAATAAAGTAATTGTTGAATGGACTTGCAGTCATGTGGGAGGGTTATTCATTCTAAAAACTTAATGTGAAAGGTTTGAACTTTTGTCATATCAATGTAATTTATTGATGGTGACAACACCAGCCTTATTTTAGGCCATTCTACTGGTCTATCAGAACATAAAAGCCTGGAGATGAGCAAGTTTTCAAATGTCTATTTCCTCCCAAGGTTAAGGTATTTGTTTTTAAAACAATCATTCTGAAACTTATAAAACAGGACTTGTGGGAAACCTCTCCTTCATTAACATAAAATTTACACAACATCAATTTCATAAGGAGATGGTATTTACTACTATGGAGAAAAATCAGATTGTGCTAATTTTGTTGTTCCTTCAAATATCTGAATACTCAAGATAGCTTTATGAATATAAGCTTCAAATTCAGAAAATATGAACTTTGAGTATACACTTATGTATAAAAGCCTCTAATTCATAAAATGCCAGTCCAATATGTAGAGAACAGCTCCTCGGGCATGGAAAAATACTATTGGGATTTCCTCATTCTGACCAAGTCTGCTCAGTTTCCAACTGCACTATAATGCCAACAGGAAGATTCTTAAATTCTGGTTTAATAGCAGCTACAGAGGACACCTCAATACCGAACTTGAGACAACGTGGAATATCATATTGAAAATAAGGCACAATGAAACTTAGACTTTCAAAGAAGAAAATGAGAATAAAATATTTTAATAATCCTTCACAGCAGTAATAGAATTTTTAAAAAAGTTGACATGCAGAGTCAATGGTAAAATTAAAAGCCCAAAGGAGGGCAAAGAAGGAAAAATGGAACTGTAACAGAGGAACAATAAAAAAATGTTTTTAAAAAAGAGAAATCTGTAAGAAAAATGGGAAGATACTAAAAATGGTTCTCAAAGTGTGTAACATTTTTTAAATAAAAAAGGCTATATTCTTAAAAAAATTAAAAGCCCAAAACACCATTCAAGTTAGAATAGTAAAAAGTGGTAGAAATAGCTATTTAGTAATTACTAATAACTTATCTTACCTCTAACTGTAAGGCATCTATTTTCTCTTCCTGGCAAGTATCACCCTCACATTCATACTGTACTATTTTTCCATCTGTTTTACTTGCAACCAGTCGATGGACATAATTATCTAAAGAAAAGAATAAGTCAACCAAGGCATATTTCTCTCAGAATGAAAAGGGTCTCCATACTCTTAACTCCATAACTGACAAAATTTTTGTTTTTACAGATCTAAATTGCAATATTTCTTTAAAAGTAGGCTAAATCATTTGAATTTAAAAAAAGAGCAAGAGGACAAGAGTGGAAGCGTTAACTCCATAATGCGCGTTTCAGACCATTCACAGGAAATAGAGCCCTCCAGGGCTCGAGTTCACCACAGCTGTCAGGAAGATTTCAAGCTGGGAGAGAAAGTGCAGAGGCTCTCAAGGAGAAGCTTGCATATAAAGCGAACCCAAATGAAAGAGTGAGAGCGCTGTTCACCTCCAGCATAGTCCCAGACCCGATGGTTGGTCAGCTGCATGGCATACGTGTGCTGGGTTTCCTCAAAGTGCTTGTAAGCATGTCGACTTACATATCGCCCACATCCTATGTGGCCACATATTAAACAAATCCAAAGGTTCTGCCAAGAAAAAGATATGATCGTAATTATATAAAAATACATGACCTGCCCCACTCACCGTAGAAAGGGGGCTAACACAGAACAGGATTTAGAGTTGTTTCTATGGGAGTTTTAATATATGTTTAAAACCCAACAAGCAAGTATGCTTTAAGGACTGTTTTCTTGCTCTGACTTTAATGGAACTCTATATAAATACATAAATAGCAAGAAAAAAAATTCATAGTTTATCAATAAAAGTGTAGGCTTTTTCAAAGAACAAAGAATAAAATTATATTTTGCTTAGAAATCAAGTAATTTTTGTAGTTTTATTTCTTGCCTGACACTAGACAAAAAAGAAAAAGAATCAGTCTCAAAAAAAAATTCATAAGAATTTAAGCCACACAGGGCAGAAGAAAAACCCAGACAATTAAAGCTGTGTTCATTAATCTTTCCCACCACCCATTACTTACTTCCTGAACGCCACACTCAAAACACTTATTTTCCTCTACTGGCTCTGGAGTCTGACAGTACCGGCAAACAGGGCACCTATTCAGGACACCGAAAAATAATGATACAGGTTAAATATAAAACAGCTGTTACACAACCCAAAAATCAGAAACTAAATTTTAAACCTTCCCTCTCTAATATACTTTTATCACAACTAAAAATATCACTCAAAATATACTTCCAAGCTATTTGCAAACAAAATGAAAAAAAGATGTCTTGATAAAGCAGAGGAAAAGAGAGAAATCTTCATCTGCCTTATACCTTTGCCCATTCTCCTGTCTAAAGCTTACCTAATCAAAAAACTATATATCTACAGCTTAGAATTAGGAACTCTGAGAGACAAATTAGTAATTTGGTTTCACATCTGGTTAGCCATAAGGTAATTTTTACTTCAAACAATCAGTTCTGTCCCTGCTTCCCAAAGGTTTAAATTATTTAAAATGTATCTTGTCCTCTCAAGACTACTCCTAAGAGTTAGAATGAAAATCTGTGGTAAATTTTACCAAAGTAAAAAAAAAAAAAAAAAAGTTGATATACTTCCTGAAATGCACATGACATTTTTCCATACAATGAACATATGTGGAAGCAGAGACCAGTGCTCTCTGAGTTCCCCAGTTCTGATTTACAAAAAGCCAATATAAATGGCACTGAACACAAACTCATAGATACACAGAGTAGAAAGAAGGTTACCAGGACCCGGGGCAGGGAAGGAAAAACAGAGAGATGTCAAGAGGCACAACATTCAGTTATATAAGATGAAGAAATTCTGCAGAATTGGTGTACATCAATGTGACAGTTGACAATACTATGCTGTGTATGTAAAATTTGCTGAGAATAGATTGTGGGTGCTCTTACCACGAAAAAGTAGAAAGAGAGAAAAAGAAAAAGAAGAAGGAAGGAAGGAAGGAGAAAAAAAGAAAGAAAATAGGGAAATGGTAAAGGTATGAGTGGTATGTTGATTGGCTTGTGGTGAATATTTCACAATGTATACATATATTGGGTCATCAAGTCATACACCTTAAATATGTAATTCCTGACAGTCAATTATACTTCAACGAAGATGGAGGAAAAAGGGGGCATTGAAAAAAATCTAGCCTGGGCTGGTGTGGCTCAGAGGATTGAGTACTGGCCTATGAACCAAAACGTCACTGGTCTGATTCCCAGTCAGAGAACATGCCTGGATTGCAGGCCAGGTTCTCTAGCTGGGGGTGAGTGAGAGGCAACCACACATTGCTATTTCTCTCCCTCTTTCTCCCTTCCCCTCTATCTAAATTAACTCTTAAAAAAAAAAAAAAAAGAAGCCCTGGCTGATGTGGCTCAGTGGATTGGGCGCAGGCCTGTGAAGCAAACAAACGTGGTTCGATTCCCGGCTGGAGGACATGCCTGGGTGTGGGCCAGTTCTCGGTGGGGGATGCACAAGAGGCAACCATACATTGATGTTTCTCTTCCTCTCCCCTTCCCCTTTAAAGATGGATAAATAAAATCTTAAAAAAAAAAAAAGAAGAAGAAGACAACTTGAAGAGGTAACAAAATGGCAGCTGGTAAGCACCAGGTGTCTTGTCAAAGGCAGAAGCTAGCTCTCTGTCATCCCTTTGGTCTGTGTGGTGGCTGCAGTAGCGGCTGGATGAATAAAAAACAAACCGAGTACATTCTCCCTCCAGGGAGCACGCCCACCCCTTTTTCTTCCCCTGAGGTGTGCATCTCCTAGGGGTACCCATGACACTTGCAACCAGAGGAGCAATGGGCAGTGGTGGATCATCCAGGGCTAAACCCCTGAAGTTGTCTCCAAGGTCCCCTTTCCTCTGACTGTCCAGTGAGCTGACGGCAGCTCTGCCCTGGCTCATTTCCTTCCTTTAACATTTCTAGAGAGCCAAAGCAGCTCCACCTAGGCTCTCACCTGTTGCTGCTTCTATTGTAAGCCCTTCCTTGTCTCACTGTCCTCAGCTTACTATGCACCAGTTCTCCCGTTAGGTGTGAGGGGCACAGCGGAGAACAAATCAGACAAGGTCCCTGCTCTGTGAAAGCTGGCATTCTTCTGGTCACTTGAGGGTGGAGAACAGAGATTCCTGTGGCCTTTCACCTTCCCAATTTCTGGACTTTGGAAAGTGATCCTGCCCTGCTCTTGTACACCCCTCCCCTACACTGCCTTCGCTCAGGTTTGCCTCTTCCCCTGGATAACTCCTACTCACCCTCCTTGAGATGTCACTTCTAAGACAGCCCTGGCTGTGTCAGGGTCCTAGTTCTCCAGTCACAGCGCTGCACACTTCCCCTTTGTGACACCTGTTATGGTTATGAACTTCACATTTATTTGTATGATTATTTGATTCTGCATTTTCCTCTCTGTACTGTACAAGACCAGGTATGACTTACCTTTCTAGCTGAGTCCCACAGTGCAGTTTGCAAAGGGAGCAACAATGCTTGATTTAAAAAAAGAAAAAGGTCCAGGTTCTACCTCAGTTCTTTACCTGCACAATGCCACCCTACGAAAAGGCCTCTGCTGTACGGGGAACCAGGCCTCTGCAGGTGTGTGCGCACCTCATCCGCAGTGACTGCTGTTACTACTGGCCACTGAGCCATCAACATTCCTCACATTTATCAACAGTGTGATAAATCTACTATGGGAGACTGTTACAGCCCAATGGGTAAGAAAGCCAAAGAAAATGGGAGGTATCAAGTGCAGGAAAGAAACAAGATTTTAGACTTAGATTTCATTTCAGTGTAAGAGCCTCACACCTAAGCTTCACTTTCTTTCTCCCTCATTTTCTGGCCCTTGGAAGGAAACAACTCATGCTGCCTTGGAAAATTCCACAAGGATTCAGAATCAACATACTAAAAAGAAATTAGTCTAAGAATGCTGATTCCCATATAAACTTGGGAAAGAAAAAAAAAAAAGAAGGTCCTTCCATGTGACCTTTTTACTATCGCGGTATCTGGATTTAAAAAGTCAAATACTTTGAATGGTTCATTTTGGGGGGTGGCTATTTTTAATTCTGGGAAAGGGTAACAGTGGGCTTTGATAAGGTGGGAGATGAGCTCCTGTACTCACGTTGTGTCATCCCAACGCTGCAGACACTGGCTGTGGAAGCTGTGGTTACACAACGTGGTGAGGATCCCATTCACAGACTCATCCATGCGCTCCAGACACACCGTGCACTTGGGGAGCTCGGTCAGGTCCATCACAGGGAGGCTGGCACCCTACAGTAGACACCTCACATAAGTCTCACTCTTCACCCACCAGTTCTTGTTTTTATTGTTTTAAAATATTTTACTGGCTATGCTATTACAGTTTTCCCATTTCCCCCCTTCACCCCCCTTCACCCTGCACACCTCCTCCCACCCACATTCCCCTGCTTTAGTTCATGTCCATGTGTCATAGTTGTAAGGTCTTTAGCTTCTACATTTCTCATACTACTCTTACCCTCCCATGTTTATTTTCTACCTACCTTCAATGCTACTTATTCTCTGTACCTTTTTCCCCTCTCTCTTACCCCCACACCCCTGTCGCTAACCCTCCATGTGATCTCTATTTCTGTGGTTCTGTTCCTGTTCTAGTTGTTTGCTTAGTTTTTGTTTTTGGTGTGGTTAATAATTATGAGTTTGCTGTCATTTTACTGTATGTGTTTTTTATTTTCTTTTTCTTAGATAAGTCCCTTTAACATTTCATATAATAAGGGTTTGGCGGTGATGAACTCCTTTAACTTGACCTTATCTGAGAGCACTTTATCTGCCCTTATATTCTAAATGAAAGTTTTGCTGGATAGAGCAGTCTTGGATGTAGGTCCTTGCCTTTCATGATTTAGAATACTTCTTTCCAGCCCCTTTTTGCCTGTAAGGTCTCTTTTGAGAAATCAACTGACAGTCTTAAGGGAACTCCTTTGTAGGTAACTTTCTCCTTTTGTCTTGCTGCTTTTAAGATTCTCTCCTTATCTTTAATCTTGGCTAACGTAATTATGATGTGCCTTGATGTGTTCCTCTTTGGGTTCAACTTCTTTGACACTCTCTGAGCTTCCTGGACTTCCTGGAATTCTATTTCCGTGGCCAGAATGGGGAAGTTCTCCTTTACTATTTGTTCAAATAACTTTTCCACTTGTTGCTCTACCTCTTTTCCTTCTGGTACCACTATAATTCGGATGTTGGAATGTTTAAAGATGTTCTGGAGGACTTCTGGCCAAGATGGAGGCGTAGGTGGAAATGCTGTACCTCCTCGCACAACCAAGATTAAGGTCAACAAATATTTATAAACAATAACACAACCAGAACACAGAAAACTGAACTATGGAAGTCCGACAACCATTCAGCCAGACCGGTAAGAGTTAGCAGCCAGCGGAGAGAAAACGTGGCAGGAAAACGCAGTGGCTGCCAGACCCAGGAGCGCCAGGGAGCATAGGTGGTATGGAGCTTGCAGACCCCACATGCAGGGAGGAGACGAGCAGAGCACGTAGCGCACGCAGGACGGTTGGCCAATCATGGACACACATTCATGTGCAGATAAACTAGGCAAGAGCGGGCAGTGAGATGGACCACACAACCAAGGGCCCCAGCAACAGGAAATTAAGCTAAAAACACCGATTGAAAAGCTGCCAGGGGAGGCTCCCAGCCTCACAGGAGAGGTCATTGGGGACTCGAAGGGTCCTGGAGCATGCATAGGCCCACCCACCTGGGAACCAGTGCCAGGGGGCCCCAGTTTGCGTGTGGGAGGCAGCAGAGGGGACGCAAATCCGAGACAGTGAGGAACAGGTGCCATTGTTCCTTCTCTGACCCCACCCCCACAGATAGTGTCACAACCCGGTGACTAGGTTGCCTCATCCTGGTAAACACCTAAGGCTCCGCCACCCATACATAACAGGTGCCACCTGACCAAAAATGACTCAAACAGAAGAACCGCTCAGAGCCCCAGA